>PQWD01001786.1:22333-167147 GCA_019425675.1 Leucinodes orbonalis | reverse complement strand
ATGATGTTGTCTTTCTCAACAAGCACGGTTGCCTGGAAGAGATTGCTTATTTAGGCAAATTTTTAAAGTACTAAATGTGACCTACATTTAGTACCTACTCTATTTTTTATTATTTTTGTATTGTAGATCATTAGGGGTGGCCTTCGTTAAGCTGTGGATATTTTAGACTGTAATAATGATGCTGAATGTAAATTTGGATTTTGTTGTAGAATATTCCGCAATAAAACTATCTATCCATCTATTCTTTTCCTTCATAATTAAGTTATAGGAGGTTCATGTTATTTTAAGTCACTAACGTGAGGCACTTCTGATGACGAGTAATTGTTAATATTTAACTTATATTTTAGTTATAGAACATGAGGTCAATGGTTAAAATGATTGATTTGACCATTTCTTCTCCTATCGACAAGTTACAATCGAATCATAATGTATCGTTTGCTGTTGGGCTCATGAATTGTTTAATTGTTATGATGTCACGTATACGCCATACACAGTCACTTTATGTCATATATAGTAGAAATGACAGCATTAATCGCTATCGAACTTCTCTCAATGATACTGATCTGATTTCGTGTGTCTCGGTTAGAGTTTGAACTCACTATCCACTAAGACTCAATGGTCCATTTGAAGGAACTCATTTTTGTTGTGCTTCAGACCCAAGATTTGTGTTGAACATTTTACATGTTTCATTAATCAGTTGCCATTTTGTAGGTTAAAAAATCTCCCACTTCGGTAATCGGGTGTGTTCTATCTTTAACTTTGTCGTTTAACTTATTTTCGTGATTATTTAACGCAAAAAAAATATATATTCCGTTATGATAGAGTTTGGGAAATCCATCCTTTAGAAGGAATGGGCTATCCGACCGGAGGCATACCACAGCCTTACAGAAAACCAAAGATTGAAATCTTTACAGAAAACTGCACGCCCGTTTGTATTTCACTTATACACACAAGAATCACAATAAAATAATAAAAAAAGAATGGTTTAACCACTTGTGCGCGAATGTACTTTATAGATAAGCATAACGAATATTATTGTGACATTTCGATAGAGTGAGTACCTATCAGCTGATAGTGATGAGTACGGCACGAGTGCTTGAAATAATCGTTTGATTATATGTATTTGTATTTAACAAAATGAGACATTTAGAGAAACATTGATTTACAATATTCATTTGTAAATGAGTTGTTGTTATTTACTTCTCGTAATGAGCTTGGGTTGGAGATATATTTATCTATTACAATATCGTTAATAGTGAATATGACGGTTTTATCTCATAAAAGCTAATAGGATCCCGCACTGTTACATTTTTTAAGAAAATACCCATTAAATTTCAACTTCTGGAGTAGTTGCGGCTCTCTCTTAAACTGACCAATCAGAATGGGGGACGGCAGTGACTCATAATGATTAGGATTAAAGTTCAGTCCGCTTTTTTATGTTTTTTTTTTGTAAACGCTATTTATACCTTTAGGAATAAAGTTTAAATTTTCCATATGAAACGCGCATTCGCAAATAAAAGTTTATTAAAGACATTTATTATTTTATTTTAGTTTACTTAGTATAGAAAAAAACTATTTCATTTTTGGATCGTAATTTTTATCTTATATTATGTACCTATTTATTATGGCACTATTTTATCATAACTTTAACATTCACTAGTTATTGATTCGAGCAATACTTTAGTAAAAAATACTGTAAGAATAATATCTAATATCAATCGTGACTGTTTATGTTTACTTATAAATCGTTCAGGTTGACAAATCTAAACACAACAGTCCATACTAAAATATTGAGCCACAAAATCGGTGTTAGAGATGCGGCGGAGGAGGGACGGCAATCAGTGATTTCATTTACACACGGCTTCCTCAGCCTAACCAGCACGTCGGGCTGGTCCACAAAAAAGGCCATCTATGCCAGCATCCAAATATGCCCTCATTTCTCCAGCGGAGTCACCAAAGGCATCAGGGCGTGTCGTTACTACGAAACTCTGATGGCTGGAACGTGTTTTCTGACCTAAATGTATACGGGTGCACTTTTAATCCAGCCACGTGTGCCATTGACACAAAATTGGTCGCGGTGCAAGAGTGTTCTGTGCCGTGCGGGGTATGATATAATTTTTCTCTGGGCCTACAGCGGAAGCGTAAGTAGCTATCTCCCTAAGCCCCCCTGGTGAAGCCATTGTCAAGTATGTAATATTAGTGCCTTGCTCTTTTGATCAAACGGTTGGAAGACTTCAGCCGAAAACAATTGTAGCAGCGCAGCTCGGTCTTTGTTTTCAACTCCTTTAAATTATTCACTTCGAACGACTGAATATACACGGGCGCGTCAGGGCCTCGGTAACCGTTTTTGTGAAAAATATCTACAACTGTTCCTTCCATAGGTAAGCCTAAACGCTGGAAATGAGTACTGTGTTTTATTTCTGGATAAATACCAACTCTGCGGCAGTGAATCGTTTCCATACTTTTGCTAGTTCGATGATTTCGACAAAAGTTGGGATTTCGAATGCACCGTCCATTCGTGCGTTGCCAGGCCTGTCGATGGTATCCTTTCTTTGGCACGTAGCGTTTTGATTTCGGCTAAAGTAAAGTCTTCAGTAAACCAGCCACTGACAGGAAATCCGTCGACAGTTTGTGTGCGGTAGCGGTTGGCGAATTCGGGGTGAGAGTTCACGTCTGTGGTGAGACTGAGCTCGTTGTCGTGTCTCGCGATGAGATGCTTGTCTTTGGTCATGACCAGATCAGGCTCGATATAGTCTGCACCCATAGTGACGGCCAAGGCGTAGGATCCCAGGGTGTGTTCGGGTACGTACCCACTACGCCACGATGGGCCACCACCACCGGACTGCAGGCGTCTGCCGACAACAAATCCAGGGTTTCTAATGGTCTTATATTCAGTAACACATGAACATAAAAACCACCAGTTGAGATACGTCATCTTTTTCAATAGCACTCGCGTTGTGGCGGAGTAAAAAACCTATTGAATGTTATTATCGGTTATAAAGTCAGTCACGCCTTAGTCAATTGTACAAATCATAAAAACATAAAAATATGGATAAACCACCGTTGTGTATTAGTACAGATGTCAACTGAATTGTTTGTACAAAGTATATGGCCATTAGTTAGTATGTAACACCGTAGTAATTGATTCAGTTTCTTTGTTTGACTGTTACTAATCTAATGTGTAGAGTACAATGATAACATTTGCACTAATATATACCTGAAATACAGTGAACGATGTAAATGTCTATAAAACGACTTAAAATTAAAGTCAAAAGAAAACAAAGGCATTCATACAATCGCGACGCTGAGCTTGTCAGTAAACAAGTCTTCCGTGAATTACATAAAAATAACATGAATTTTAAATATTCAGGTTATTCCGGACACAATTAAACGAAAATCAAATAAATTACCCGACCATTTAATGAATTAAATGGTCGGGTAATTTATTTAATTTTTCATCATCAGTTGATCGTGCGCTTAAGTCGTAGGTGATATAAATTACAATTAAAAAATACCTTAAGTAGCCTTGAAATAAGTCAGCCAAATAGCCCAATGCTAACTATACATACAATGCTAACGTTGTATGTATTCTTAATTATATTATGAATAAAATTTAAACCTTGACTCTGTGTAACAAACTCGATTGAGAGCATTTTATATGTGGGGGCACGGTAGTGCTCCGCCAGGTCGAGCGCGAAGCAAACACTGCCGTACCATCCTTTACAGGATCCATTTTGCCGCATTTTCAGCCCAATTTGAGAACCTTTGGATCATACTAGAGCGCTGAAATTTTCGTCATCTAGTAAGATTAATAACATACTTTAAAATCCAAAATTCAAACTAAGTGTCGTAGGTCACTTAGTTTCGACGTTAAGCGAAAGCAAAGTTTCGCATTTCGACAGACACTCACTCACTCACTCACTCATGATCTTCAATAGTATTCCCATTAACTCAGAGAGCTGAAATTCGGTACAGAGTTGGGTTTAATGGCTACATAAAGGGAAAACTATAAAAACTTGATAATCGAAGTTCTGGAGCACCTGGGTGACCCTGATTAGAAACAAAATCGTCAAAATAGAACTAGTACTTTTCATTAACGCAGAGAGTTGAAATTGGGTACAGAGTTAGGGTTTATTGGCTACATAAAGGGCAAACTATAGAACCTTGGATAATCGAAGATCTGGAGCACCTGGTGACCCTGATTAGGTAACAAAAGAACCCAGCCAAACTATAAGAGATCGACATACCGCCTTTAAACAATATTTATTCAACATGGTGGGCCGCTTCATCCGATGTCAAATATCGGGGGCCTCGGTAGTGCCCCCGCCAAGTTAAGTGCGCTAGACCAATACAAAAAGACATGTTCATGCACACAAATATTTGTAGGTACTGGCCGGGGATTGAACCCGGAAACCTTTAGTAGCCGACGTCTCAACCATACACCAATGGGTCGTCCAATATTTCTTTCAAGTATCTACAAAAGAAGTGAATCTCACCAAACGTCTTTTCTGATTTCATTACTTTTTAGAGATAATCAAGCAGCTCCATCGAGACTTGGCTAGATTTTTTAACAGAATGTTTTTGGTGGGATAAGTGCTATCATTATGCCTTTATATAGGTATGCATCAAATACGTGATAAATAAAGAACAGTCACAGGATGGTTACAAATGCACTGAGCCTACCGAAGACATCCCACTCGAAAGTTTATGGCAAGAGAAGCTTAAGACACTTTGCAGCTCAATGGATCAATGACTTGCACTGCGAAAGACAACAGGTGAAGGCTGGAGGAGGAAAATGCAAGACCGGGACATTTAGCGCAAAATGGGGACGATTTATGTCCAGCAGCGATAGATTGAATAGAAGTAATTTTTATAGATTTTATTTATTCATTGACAGTCACTCATAGCGCCATCTAGCCCCAAAATAA
Organism: Leucinodes orbonalis; assembly: GCA_019425675.1. Taxonomy (NCBI): domain Eukaryota; kingdom Metazoa; phylum Arthropoda; class Insecta; order Lepidoptera; family Crambidae; genus Leucinodes; species Leucinodes orbonalis. The sequence goes on along the minus strand of PQWD01001786.1, from coordinate 162,219 downwards.
GCATTAGCCTGTAAAATGGATACTAAACAACGGATACTTATATGTATATTTTTGTAAATACATACTTAATATATATAAAACACCCAGAGCAGTACAAACAGACATGTTCATGCACACAAATGTTTGTACTGCCAGATGATCGAACACCAGATGGGTCGGAAATTATATTTAACATTTCTTGTAATTTGGAACGTGTTAAAAAATTATTGTGTGTCTCCTAAAACATATTTAGCAGCAAGGAGATTCATCTGTGATATCTATACAACCACTGAGAGCTAAGATTAATCAATACAAATAGGTATCCTAGATACCTGTAGAAATGACATTTGGGCTAAACAGTAAGTTAGTACTAATAGCCTGTGTATAAACTTCCCTAATTTTTTAAAGCATCTGATGTTTTTTAACAGGATCAATAACCATCAGGTGAGCTTAAATGCTGGCTTTATATTGATTTTTTTAATATTTTGTTGTTAATGATACCTCTAGGATGTACCACATATGATAAGAAAAATGTAAGCAGGTTGTAAAAGTTTAATTGTTTGTTATCTGACTATGTATGACAATGCCTGTATAGGTAACTACAGTAGATACTTTATCTTATTTATAACATGAAATAAAATATTTGATATCCTAACTATCTGTGAGACTTTTCAGTCGTAATAAGTTTTAGTTGGTTAAGATGCTTAGGTGTCGTTAAAAGATAATTGATATTTTTGTGACAGTGCATAAATATTTCACCCTCCGGCCCCATGGACCGTAGAAACTGGATGAGGAAAGCGGAGTTCCGGGATATCTGGCGCAAGATGGGTGAGACGTATGTCCAGCAGTGAACTGTGATAGGTTTAAGAGAGAGAGAGAGAGAGATAATAAAAATTGAAGGTGATAATCCAATATTATTTTGAAAGAAAGAAAGAAAAAATCTTTATTCAAATAAATCTGTTACAGATACTTTTGAATCGTCAATTGTTATTATTATCATATTTTTTGTGACTCTACCACCGGTTCGGAATAAGTAGGATCTTCGAGAAGAGCCGGCAAGAAACTCGAGTTACTCTTTTAATCTTTTTATATCAGTGGTTACAGTTTTGTCATTTACCTACACATAGCTTTACAATAATTTATTACAAAGATTTTGTAACTGGAACACTAAGTGCAAGACCACACATCTTTATCCGATAAATATTCTTCTATTGTATAGTAACCTTTTTTTATGAGGGTTTTTTTAAATCTTTAATTTAAACTGGTGAAAAGGCAATTCGGCAAGATTTTGTGGATTTTTTTAAAGAATGTTATGATCTTCCAACAAATGATTTCCCTACTTTACATGGTCTAAGATTTGGGACAGCAAGTTAGTTTTTGTTCCTAGTATTAAAATTATGTACGTCACAATTTTTTTCAAACAAATGAAGATTTTTGTGGACATAAACTAGATTATGGTAAATCTATTGAGATGCTATTGTTCAAATATACATAACTGATTAAAACATAATTTGTAAAGTGGTCAATGAATCACACGCATCACGTCTATCGTGATGATAATTCTCATTTCATATCAATGCTTGTACAGAATCTTTATAAACAATTACTGTGTAGGGAATTTTAAGGTTTTTCTCAGATGACAAAATTCTCATCAAGCAGTCGATCAGTCTTCAGGGAAGTAGGACATCATACATATCAGACTATTTAAAGACTTCTATCGCCTTGGGTGCTGAGAACAGGGCGGTGTTGATGGGCGACGGACATACTGAAAATGAATTAATTTTTTTAACGAAGTAACTAACCAAATAACCAAACTAACTATTTAAAAACTAATTATTAAAAATATTATTAAAATTGAAAATATCTCTTTAAAACTTAATATGGTAACAAAAAAGTGTTGTTAAATAGGAATAACATATACTATATTTATATTAGCGTCGGTGGCTCAATGGTGTGGACTGTCGCCTTCCTACCGGGAGGGCTGAGGTTCAAATCCCGACACGTACCAATGTGTTTTCGAATTTTCGAAAATATATGTACGTTATCCGATGCTCTTACGGTGAAGGAAAACATCGTGAGGAAACCTTCATGCACGCCTGCGAAGAGATTCAAAAGTTGTTTGTGAAGTCGTCCAATCCGCACTGGGCCCGCGTGGACGACTATGGCCTAATCACCCTATACGGGTAGGCTCGTGCCCCTCGGTGGGGACGTTTAATGAGCTGATGATGATATTTATTATAACCGTAATAAGTAATGGTGGTAGAGCATGGATGAGAAAAGCGGGGGACTAGGATATCGCAGTGTGGGAAAGATAGATATACATGCGATAGGTTGAAGCGAAGTAATGGACTTTGGAAATAAGAAGTCGGCCGCCGCGTTTTAAAACTAGTGTTCAGAGCAATTGTCAGTGTTAGAGTCGTTTGTAATTTGATGTACTCTGCAATTCGTTTGAAGGTAAATAAATTATTATTATTATAAATAGTCTAGGAAAAACTCGTTCCTAATATGACACTGAACTCAATAATGGCGCGTACATCAATTACAGTGCGGGGGATGAATACGGCTTTATTGCAGAATAAAGCGTTTATTAAAAACAAACGCATCCCTCGAGGTGCAGCGCCCTTGTTGACACAGGGATCTTTGTGGTAGGGGTGCCAACTGCTATTACTGCATTATCACTGTTAAGATTTTAAAGCATTTAGCTTATATATTTAATAAAAGTACAAGGGACCCGATTCTGCTAATTTTAAAATGCGCTAATATCCTTATTGTGTCTCAAACGTAAAATGTTGTACCCATTCGTTCTGTTTTATGGTAGATTTTGGTTAAGACCGTTAGAGAATTTATTCTGCTAAAGGTACAATTACCATTTTGAACCCTATAAAAATTCTACTGAAATACACAATTTGCAGTTCATTTGAAAAGTGACTTAATGGCGTCGTTATGTCAAATAAATGAACACCTGTAAATTTGCATTTAAATAATACCAGATCAATTATTACGTAGGTCTTCAATGCACGTGTGTAATGAAATGACTTTTTGAAGAATGAATAAACACGGAGCATTTTAAAAATACATAATTGTTTTTCCTGTGGTTGTTTTTAATTCTTTTTAAACAAATTTGGATCATATTGTGAGGTTAATTGTTTGACAGTTTGACACTAAATATTCACGATAGTTAAAAACAATAGCGATAATATAACGATTTAACAATTTATTTCAATATGTGATTTCTTTATTATTATAAAGGTATTCAAAGTCTTTTAGAACTGGATATTATGAAGAAATTTAATATTGTAGATATCTACCTACACAGTACATTACCTACACAGTACATTACCTACACAGTACATTACCTACACGCTGGTAAAGGTCGGTGTGTAAAGAGACCTAGGGATTTTATAAAGATTTAGCACTTTATTAGGTTATATCTCTAGGCTACTTTATATGTTTCATATGTGTATGATTCGTTAGTTTTATACTGATAAGAACGTTGCGATTGTACAGGTGAGGTTTGCATGAATCCTGGAAAAAGAAGCATGGCCTTGTTTAATACATCTATAAAATAAACTACCTATATATTTTGTGCCAACCCTAATTCCACAAAAGCAAGCCCCTAGAGACGGTCCCTTAGCTTCCAGTTTGGTTTGTTTTTTCCCGGACCGGTCTCTAATCCGCTAGATCGAATTAATAAAGCTACTCGTTAATCATTATCGTGAGCTGCGAATGCGTATTAGACACTGATTCAGCAAGGGTGAATGCTAAGTCGACTTTATTACGTGTAAAGATTTACAGCCAAATAAAAAGTTTATTATTTTTTAAAAGGATTACACGACTTTGTTTGTACATTGTAAATTAGTTTTTGACTTGTAAATTGGTAAGAATATTGTAAAATTTTGGGTCATAATCATTACCATACTCGTATTCCATAAACATAATTAGTATCTACATGGTTTTGTCTTTAGCAAAAATCAGTCTGACCAAGTAACTCACAATTACAAAGATATAAGTTACGCTTACAGAGGTATGTAATTTCCTTGCAATTTTTATTTATTAATTTGTTTCAATGTTTTATATGCCTGCATAAGCATATTTAGTAATTGTATGTACATTTATATTCTACGAAATATTTTAAATCTTAGTAATAATATTATTATAACCATTGAATAGTATTGTCCGAAAAAGTTATCGTTTGGCTGTAAACTTTATATTATTAAAATATATTATCAATTTTATATGTATACATGACTAAAGAACAATCTAATGTTTGTTTATTTTCACACTTTCCCACAATATGTTATTAGATAATCAAGTTTGCCTGTGAGATCGTTTGTTTATCTGTCCCTCGGGATCGGAACCCCTAGTATGGACGATAACTATGTTACTGCGGCGAGTCACACTCACTAACCCTTTGTTAGAGTAAAACAAATGATACATTTAATAAAGTGGATGGCAAAGGAAGAATTGATTTTGAAAACAATCTACGATTTTCTTAATAATAATGTTTATCTGGGTCATTATGGATGAATATTACTTAGCAAATGAAATAGAATAGGCTACTTAACTTAGGTAGGTATATGTGTATTACACTTACACATCATCATCAGCTCATTAAACGTCCACACCGAGATGCACGAGCCTACCCGTATAGGGTGATTAGGCCTTAGTCGTCCACGCGTGCCCAGTGCGGGTTGGACGACTTCACGCACAACCTTTGAATCTCTTCGCAGGCGTGCGCAGGTTTCCTCACGATGTTTTCCTTCACCGTAAGAGCGTCGGATAACGTACATATATTTTTCGGAAATTCGATAACTCATTGGCACGTGGCGGGATTTGAACCCCAGCCCTCCCAGTAGGAGGGCAACAGTCCATACCACCACCGACTGACCACCAACGCTCCACTTACACATTGACATTAAATTAAATAGCATTTCTTGTACGAGTTGGAAGTTAGTAAATGGCATAGAGTAACAAATTATTTATTAAAATCATATAATAATATGTTGGCCCGCCGGTTTGCCCGTTGTTCAAGAGCTGTAAAACTGACCCTTTTTAAAGCTTACTGTCAGTCTTTTTACACATGCAGCTTGTGGGTAAACTTTACGCGGCGGGAATACAGCGATCTGCGAGTCCAATACAATAATGCACTCAGAGTACTGTTAGGGTGCCTAGAAGCTGTAGTGCGTCTGCGATTTTGCAGAGGCTCGATTGACGGGTTTTCTGCTGTAATCAGAAAACGTTGTGCCTCTGTTTTAACAAGACTTAGAAACAACGCTAATGGAATTCTGAGGGTTTTCGTGGATAGGTGGGACTTCCCGCTGATGCGGAGATGGGTACTACTGCATTCCCAATAAGAAACGTGGTAAGTGAATGCAGTTTCAGGCCCTATCACATTGCGCTTGTACTGTGTAGGTACTGTGTACGTTACTTAGTTTTAAATGTAAAAAAAAATTATACTTATGTACCTATTTAGATATGTTTGTGTCATTGAGTGCTCCTAATAGTTTTTTATTACAATTATTAGGGGTACCTTACTTAGAATTCACAGATTGTCATAAGTGTGTTGTTAATGTTATAGATGTAGTTACTAACCCTAACGTGTAAGAATATTGTTACTAATCTTATGGACCTGGTCTGAAATAAATAAGAATAAAATAAATAAATATCATCAAATTACACTTAGCATTCGAAATATTAACTAATAATAATTAATTAATACTAACAACTAAAAACCTTAAAAATTAAATATTATACTAAAATAAAAAAAAAATATAATATAATAAATAAAAGAACCCCTTTGGTAAAGTTCCGAAGACACTGGCAGCGTTACCCTTGAATCGCTAAACTAATTTTTGACCAACAGGTAGCTGCCAGATCTTGGATCTTCTCAAATCATTTAAGCGCAAGATGGATAATCTATCCATTTTCAATAAATACAATTTCTTTCTTGTTTGCCTGGCAGCAGTTGTTTTGTTGACAGCAGTATTGTAGAACATTTGCATTCTTTCAAATAAACTGACACTCGTGATCGAATGCATACGTATGATCGTACTAGGTGGTAGACTCGATACTGAGTCGTCTAGGTAAGTACACCGCAGTGCCAGATATCATCGTGAACAGGAGTGTTATGCACTTTTGTGTTTCGGTATGAGGGCACGTAGCTAGTGAAATTACCGGGTATAAGGATCTAACATCGGTTGTATCGGGTGACGGCGCAGTGCGGCATTGATGGAGGATAGGTAATAACTGTGTATCAGTTGTTGGTCTCCTTCAATCCGCTCTGTCATGGTCTGGCGTATCACTTACCATCAGGTGGCGCCAGACCGTCTTGTATACTTATAACATAAAAAAACCGTCTGTAATGGTCAGGCGTATATTTCCATCAGCTGAGCGTCCTGACGTCCAAAACTCTACTACGACACAAAAAATCTAGGCTCTTTATTCAACTGTTTTCATTCTTCAACAATATTATAAATGTAAAGTAGTCTGTTTGTTGTCCGTCTTGTGAACTTTTATTATTTAGCGGAACTTATATTCTCTGTATAAGACCAATTTCATGGATGATCCGTCGTCTCAGATCGTTTTGATGGAGAATAAGTACTTTAAGAAGTTATTGGTTTCGTTAAATACTGCTCTGTATAGCAAGGCGTAGGCTATTTATCTTAATTGGCATAGTTATCACCTATATTATGTGGTATGATGGTATCTCTTACTACATCAGGTTAGCGAACTGGCAGTCTTAATTACTGTATATCTTTAAAAAACTTTTTAGGATAAGATTTGAACAAAATAACATTAATTCATAATTTATCTTTTTGGCGAGAACTAAAGATTTAATTTGGGAAATTTTGTCGATTAACAATTCAAGCTACAAAAAGGTGGTTTAAGTCATATATATTTTAATAGTTCATAAATCTTGATGTGCAGGTAACAGGCAAAGGAATTCCATACAGAAGTGACTTGGCTAAGTGGAATAAGCGGGCAGCGTCCAGGCGGGCTACCACGCCACTGACATTCCCTGTATTTCACGTCCCATAGAACGGACGCATCGTTGGCCTGCGACAAACTTGTTCCGAAGCCGTTTATTTAAATATTTACTTATTTAAGCAATGGCTGAACGTGCATAAATCACGTTATTGGAGAGGTTATTGTTAGTATTTAGGCAATAATGTAGAATGGCGAGGTTTGTGAATTGGTCAACTGTTTTATTGAAATTTCAGTGCTTAAAGTAGAGCACTGCTGAACAAAGATCGTCGTTCTTAATCATTCATCAGAAAACTTTGTTCTTTTTCTTCTTAACAAATAATATAATGGCCTGTAACGTTCCATAGCAGCATAGCAGGCGTAGCAGGGTCTAATCAAGGCGCAGACGAAATGCCTTAGTGAGACCTTTGATAGTACCTATGTTTTACTATAATAGTCATTTTAGCTAGAAGCTATATACTGTATTTTTTGTGTTCAGTATTTTAGAATTATTCGTCCCAAGTAAGTTCGTACAAGGTCCCTTTTGGTGCAATGCGCTCAGAGGGGGCGCGAGGCCGCGGCGGTAGCCCGCTCCGCCTACGCTTTGCTACGCCAACGTCCCACTGCAGGAACAGTTTAGCTCTGAGGTGATTGAGGTGTAGGTAGTAGCGGGCCCAAGGCAAGGACGACGGCTTAGCGTTTACTTCGAAGCACGGAATTATCTTTTATCAGACAACCCTTACGCGATTTAGCATGCACTATCATAACAAACTGGAAAAATGCGTTTCCCCATGGAATTCGAATCCTCGTGTTCAGGCCACTTGTCCACGGAGGCAGTAAGTAAACATAAATTAAACAAATATGGCTCTTTTAAGTCGCTGCTTAGAGAGAATTGAATTCAAAGAACTACACACATAATTGAAACACAGCATAGTTGTGATTGTAAAGGGTAACTCAGTCGTATGAAATCTGACGCAAAACTAACTATCTTTGGACATCCTATGTTTATAAGCATGACTTTCAAGGAATCTCATTATAATTTTATTGTGAAGCACGCAAATACAATGTTTCTACCATACCTAATCAAATCCACTCATTGATTAAGATGCACCTCTTAAGCCTTTTTTGTAGCGCATGCTGCCAAAAAGATTTAAGAGGATATTAATTAGATAGTTCATGTTTGAACTCTAATCCATGTGCCTATCCTAAACTTTACACCAAACGATTGTTATTAAATTTGATCTATTAGAATTATTTTTTGAGCCTACCAATGGGGTCTATCTTTTATAATTTATCAAAAACAGCTTCATTAGAAAAATCCTTGTATATTGTACCCAATTTTATTCTTTCTTCTTATAGAAGAAGTCGAACGACCTAAGACAATGACCCCGGCATGCGTCTAGCGAATACACATTTTAACAATCGTGTCACGCCAAAAGGTTAAGGCGTTATTAAATTTAAAGTCAGATAATATCGTCCGACTGTCGGATGTGTAAACGGGTATATCTTCTTTACAATGAAATTGAACAATCCAATGTTTTGTATCGGACAATCGACCATCGACCAGATCGATACGGCTATACAACAATAAGAAGGCATTGATGAAATCCCATAAACAGAAAAGAACTGTAGTTTTGAGCTGCGGCTTGACTGGCGAGGAGATGATTGTTATTATTAATTACAAGGCATCAAATTTCATCAGCACTGCTCATACATTATAACTACTTCATAAATACATACTCGTAGTTATGAAGTAGTTATCAACTAAGTGAACTAAGAATGGGTGCCATTCCCATCGGTGACGTTATTTTCATCGGCTTAGTCGCAGGGACTTATTTTTGGACAATTGTGACTATAGTTTAAGCGAAAACTACTATTTAACCATTGAGCCGCCAGGATTCCAGTTATAAAAAATGGGATTGTGTCTGCAGGGGTTTATGGGTAACCTTTCGGTAGAGATAACTCTAAGTTGATAGCATGTCTCATAACAGAAATTTTGTTTATCACCATCATTAAAGGTTCTATACTCAAATCAAAAACGCTTTATTTAATAAAATTACACTTTTGATTCGTCATCAAAATCATTAGGGTGTACAGGCCTTAGTCCGTAGTTAGGGCCCAGTGGACGAGATTGGCTGACTTCACACACGACCGTTGAATCTTTTTGCAGGCGTGCGCAGGTTTCCTTACAATGTTTTCCTTCACCGTAAGAGCGTCAAAGAAGACGTTATTTTAATGAATCTACCACCGGTTCGGAGGGTTACTATCTACCGAGAAGACTATGGCCAGAAACTCGTGGTTGTTCCGAATATAAAAGTGGCCTGAATTTTTCCTCAATTCATAACTGATAAAATAAGTCGCGTCAAATCTGTCCAGCCATTTCAGAGGTTACCCGGAACAAATAGACAGCCAAAAAAAAATGCTATTTTGGTGTATGTACCATATGTATATTCATAAGCATGAAAAAAAAGATTAATTCAATATTACAAACATACAATGCAATTTTTTTATATATTATATAGGTGGATATATAGATTATTATAGTCGCTCTTAACCCAACGCAGCTTTTACCAACAGCGTATCGAACATACCAATAGACCAAATTAAAATTACATCTAATAGCATTATAAGCGTGAATTATTAATTTGTAAGGCATTGTCCTCGTCGTGGATAAAGCGATGCTATCTCTCGTTCCGTACCTATTCACTAATGAGGTGCTCGCACGCTCAACGGTAATTTCCTATTGTAATTGAATTTGTGTTGACAGATTGTGATGTTGCTTTAATGCGTGGAAACTGTTGTTGTTATGAATAAAGTTTTTGTATAAAAATTTGTTTCATTTAAAGAGAGTTTAAGTAGTTTAGTAGTGTTTTTTAGGCACCAAGCACTTAGAAGTGGCAGTTGGCTGGTCATGTATGTAGCAAAAATGATGGCCGTTAGAGTAGACGAGTTCCGGAGCGGAGATCACGTCTTGGCAAGCGTAGCGTTGAAGGCTTTCTGGCCTGATGGAAAGGGGACTTGCGAAAGGTGGTGGTGGAGCAAAGGATTGCGATAGGTTAAAAAAGAAAGAAGTCAACAATTCTTCAATAGTCTCCCAATGGCTGGAATAACTACCAAGATTTTGACTCAAACAACATACTAGCCTTGACTGGAAAGGCATGTTAAGAGAACCATGTTTTCTATAACAAAGTTTTAAAGATCTCACTGCATATCCAGAATCCGATAAGCTCACGATAATATAAAACATTTTTGCTAAAGACTCAAAGAGATACGTATAAAACTAAATGTCTCAGAACTCTTCAATTCATTAGTAATGACAATCAGCAATCAATCAAGCACACTCGCAAAACACTAATCACATTACCATTTCCCATAATAACAAATGAATCTACAAATGCATAAAGAACCCGCTTTGTAACATTTTTCAAAGAAATGAATTTTGAGATATATGGTCCCGCGCGGCGCGCTCGATATCGAACAATGTAAACTTATGAGCGAACGTATTATTTATTGAAAATAAAAAAGTCGTCACACGAAACGGCTTGACATATTGTTAAAGGACCTTATAAAATTATTTGCTATCACGCCATCCGACTCCGGTTGCGAGAAGCAATCTTTATACAGCGACAAGACAACAGGTATGACAAAATACGCAAGTACGAGCTTGCGCGCTCAAAAATGACAAATGTTCAGCCATAATAATTTTGATATACAACGACAGCTTCGGTAGAAGTGACGTTCATAACATTACCCTGTTAAAAAGGTGCAACTAATAAACGGGTAACAGTACCATAAATGTATTCGAGTGTAACAATTATTTGAATCGGAGTATGCGTACGCGACGCTTTAACCGAGGAACTTGTCTAAAGATAAGTAATGGTTGTCTTCTCGTTTTAATAATATGGAACCGCTTCGAGGCGCTATTAATAATGCTTTGAATGAATTTTTCGAATTCCCAAATGTCATCCAGCTTATTAACCGCTTCATTTTTTGTTTCAGTTTTATTTGTTTTGGACAGAGCTTTTTGGTTTTGGCGCGGTCATTCGGACCTTTTGTTTTTTGTCTTGCGTCATGCAATCCCCGGAGATGAAATATTGTTTGAAGTTAATTAGTTGTCCGCTGATAAAGTCTTTTTCTATGATCACCCAATGAGCGTTAACGCACAGATTGTTAAGAATTAAATATAATAATTTGTTTTTTACTTAATGTCAAGTATTTAATAGTTTTAACCCTTTATAGAAATTAATTTTACGTCTGGCTCGACGTCTCTCCTAGGCCCAATTCCGTTTATTTGAAAATGCGCTAATAGAATCTTGATTGTGTCTTTGTAGTCAAATTTTTCACTCATTCGTTCTATTTTTTGGTATATCAAGTATTACTTGATATTCCAAATCTTATGGTGTTAACCAATATATATATTGGTTAACACCATAAGATAATTCACTTTACTTTAAGTTCGATTACCATTTTAAATCATTAACATTAAAATTGTAAGGGAATACTTAATTTATGTTGAATTGTAAAGAGTCATAATGGTGTCAAGATCTAGTATGATAAACTTAAAAGAGTTAGTTAAAACTTGTATTTTCCCAACAAAATACCAAAGATTTAAATCTTTGATACAAATATCATTACTGCAAACGCGTGCCAAACATCTTAGCAAGTAATTATAACTACCTCAGTAGCTAATATTACAAACGCATTTACATTCTATGAAGCATTAATAAACCTATAATACTCGCAGCCGATAGCTAATTAAAAACGTTGATTGAAACTAAAATTCAAATTATTTAAATATGAACAATTTATCACTAGGTCCGAACGTCAAACATCATCTGCAAAAAGATGCCACTAAATGAATAAATTTAGATTCCAATGCGCATGATCGATAGGCCCATAGATCGGATCTATAGATCATATCGAGCTTGAAAATGGAATGCGTGAGTAAGACAAATAAAATTAATGATCGTCCTTCGAAATTCGAATCGGTCTGGTGCAGACATGACGGCGTCGACGCTTTAAACAAAAGGCGAAATGTTTTGTTTCGCCCATTGTAGGTATTTTTTTATTTACATGTAAAGCGTTAGTGGATGCATTCGATTAATCATTCTTGGGTGCATTGTTGCATCTGTCCCGCGGGCTGTGGGACCATCCTCGCTATTGTCGGCGGATAGTTTCTTGAACTGCAAAAAACAAAACCACCTGTGCACCAGTAACGGTTCACTTCTATTCAGACTAAATATAAAATAGATTAAGGCTATTTTATTACGAAATTAACTCCACACAAAGCTACTCCTACGCTGATCAAAAGCAATTTGGAAAATATTGATCACATCATCGTGTTTTTGTTCGTGATCTGAATATTCTCCGGACAGGAGAAAATTTTTGAGAGATTGTATCACAATAGAAAAAAAAATTTGTAAATGTGCTCTGTAGTTTGACTAGATGCAAAAATTAAATAAAATAAAACCTATTGAAGATACAATCATCATCATTAGCTCATTAAACGTCCCCACCGAGGGGCACGAGCCTACCCGTATAGGGTGATTAGGCCTTAGTCGTCCACGCGATCCCAGTGCGGATTGGACGACTTCACACACAACCTTTGAATCTCTTCGCAGGCGTGCATGAAGGTTTCCTCACGATATTTCCTTCACCGTAAGAGCGTACATATAATTTCGAAAATTCGAAACACATTGGTACGTGGCGGGATTTGAACCTCAGCCCTCTCGGTAGGAGGGCGACAGTCTACACCATTGAGCCACGACGCTATATATAATAAATAATCCTAAATATACATTATAAGTTTAAAGTACCTACACTGGCACCTCTAATAACTATTCTTTAAGCACTTTTTAAATCGTGTGTTATAAAATCTTTGAGCTTGTCTTTGTACAAACTTGCCTTTAATATTTCTTGGTGGTTCTAACTTGGTGGTACACACGGTACAGATTCGTCTAGGAAATTTGTGCTCCGAGTTGGTTGAACTTCTTAATCATTATACCCAGTGCCGTTAAGTCTTTTTGCGCCCTGTGCAAGACTGTAAAACTGCGTCCTATTTAAAACACTCACTGTATAGAGCGTCCGCGTGCGTAAACGTCGGCGTCCATGGGACGAGCTAGACGACCCTATCCGACGCTCTAAGAGATGGAAAACATTGTGAGGAAACCTGCGCAAGATTGCGAAAAGATTCAAAGGTTGTGCGTGAAGTCGGCCAGTCTGCACTGGGCCCGCTTGGACGACTAAGGCCTATACACTATAGGGTAGGCTCGTGCCCCTTGGTGAGGCGGGCTGATGATGAGTGTGTGTTAAAGTTTTATTATAGGGTTGGGCCTAACGCAGAAATAATAAATGTTGAATTAACCCCGCTTTGGGTATCGAATAAAATAACTACTTGTGCATTAGGGGAATTATCGTAGGTATCTACTTATATGATGACTATGTATCTTCTCTCTTAGTCCACAACTGGACATAGCTCACCCACATTCTGCGCCAGATAATCTGATCCTTCTTTCCTCTTCTAGCCTCTTTCAGCGATTATTGTCGGTGTATCAGGCAGCTTGCGAAGGGTTTTAACCACGTCTCCGTCATAGAAGTTCCCTTGGGTAAAGCTTTATCCTCGAAAGTATTAAGAAATCGATCGAAAGGCTCTGATAATAAACAAGCGACTCGCCCGGCTTCGCACGGGTACAATGTTGATATTATATACACTACAGAGAAACTGTGAACGTAAAATTTTGATAAATCTCGCAAGGGTCAGCCTGTTTTTGCAAGGTTAGCAGAAAAAAAGTAATTAAAAAAAAACTATTTCACGGATGTAATTATCTATTAAAAAAAAAACTAAGTCCGTTGCGTAGTTTTAAAATTTTAAGCATACATAGGGAGGGATATAGGGACAGAGAAATCGACTTTGTTTTATACTTTGTAGAGTTTGATAAGTAAAGAAATGAGTTCCCATACTTGTTCGTATTTCTGCCAGTTGTTTTATTAAATTTCTGTTGCAGGAAACATAATAAAGGTATTGCATGATTTGTACTCCAATAAATAATCGCGCTTTGTTTATTTATTTTGGAGATATATATTATTATGTCGGGTTAAGAGACACGGATATAATTTATTTGTACAGGCCTTTTACGGGATTGAAATCTTCATGGCAAATTCAGTTTCGCAATTTCATCGCGTTTAACGCAATGACGTTTTTAATTAATAACATGTGGAAATAATTTTATTTGTAGTTTATGCTTCAAATAACTATTATTATTAATTAAGTGATGAGCTTCATGGTAATTGACAACGAAAGCAAAATGAGTAATTACATTTTGGTTTTTATTTTTCGTACTCATAAAAAATATTAACGTCTTTTGTATTTACTTACAAAAACGATAGAATCTTTGAAAACTTTATGTACCTATTTATCATAAATATAACCCCAACCATTAATTTCGGGACATTATTACGGTTTACGGCGAATGCGTCCAATCTACGAGTTCAGGTTATAATGAATAAATTTATCACAATTAAGTGATATTAAAGTGCAACAAACATATTGAGATATGGCCTGGCTTCTTAGAATGTATCCCATTTTTCCATTCCGGACCACTAAACTATCTAGCGGGTTAACAGGTGGAAAAAAAAACAAACGAATGTGCGACCGGTTTTTTTCACCTGACAACACCCAAGGCTAGTTTTTGTGCGCCATTTTGGAAATTAAATTATAGGTTATAATTTTAATATGATAGGTGTGTAATATATTTCGTTGGGCCTTGTTTTTTGGAGATTCCTATCTCCTTAAGTGTTTATTTTATTTGAATAATTTGTTTAGTGTTCTGTGTTTGTTTATATTACGAGAAATGTTAAATATTCATAGGTTTTATGTAGTATAACGTAAAGAATATTATATAAATTAATGAATTTGTTACATAAATTTCTGTTGTTCTTGTTCAAAATAGCCGTTTTGGGAAACTAGAAAATCAAAGTATTTTAATATTTTCATTTATTTGCTTAGGTAACGCATTACAAGCAAATAGATTTTTCTTGACAATTACCAGGTAGAAAAAAAATTGCAAACCTGCTGCATGTGCAGGTATAATGAAAGAAACAGCTTAAATTGAACATGGAAAATGCTATTGAAATTAAATTTAAAACCATAATAAAATGCCTATCGATAAACGTTATTATCCAGGTTAAAAAACAGTCGGCTACTCCAAAGTTCGCCAGTTATCAAGCAACTATAAAGATGGAATCTACAAAGGGTCGGCAGAGATTGCGGAGGTTATAGTCACCATGGTTTTTTGGTCGAAAAAACTGCGGCAATGGACAAAGAACGGAGATCGAGATTAAGAAGACAATAAATAACACATAGATACTGACTTCGGCATGTTAGACGCCTTAAACGCGTTCCTGAGTCTGCCTCATTAATCAACAAGGTACCAAATGAAAATTCATTTGTTCGAGCATAATTTACATGTTTTGTAATCAAGGTTTTTGTGACGAATGTGCGCAGGTGAACGGTTATGTTGATTGCGTTATAATCATTTTTATTTATAACCCGATTTTTTTGTAAAAATGAAAAGTAAAAATACAAAAATAGGTGTTAACTACTGTTATCTTGCAATGCAAGCACCTGATAATAACAAATACATAATCTTTAACACTTTACATACTTGGTACTTCATTTTCATCAGGATGCGCACTTGATAGTAAGTGCTACGCCTGACCATGCAGAGACGCATTGCATGAAGCCTAGACGACTTAGTACCGAGCCCATGACTTATTAAGTCCACCTACCACCTATTATTACCTATTGACTCCGTTAACCACACATTATTTAAGGGATTCTCATAAAGGTTTTTTATTTTTCTGATTTGGTAGTTTAACTTGGTACATGTCTCGTTTAAAATATTATCTTCGAGTAAAACTAAAGCCGTACGTCCTGCCGGTTTTATTAAATCTTCCGTGAATTCATTACACCGCGTCTAAATTGAGTTTCGCTCCCTCGGTTTCACTTTCGCCAACTTGTTTGGCCAAACTTTATTTATCATGATTTAATTTTGGTAACTCTATGAGATTTATGGTAAGTGCCGCACTCAGTGTAAATAAAGTTTACGGTGTTAGTGCATAGTTTTTATTTGTACGATTAAGTTATGGTGTCGTAGTCGTTTCCCGAAAAGTGCATGCTGCTGTCGTTCTTTTTTATATATTTTTTCATTTATTTCTGTTCCATTTACTTGCTATGTTAGTCTCTAATCGATTAATTTGTTAATTAACTACTAATTTACTAACTATTTCGACAAGCAATTCGGTTTAAGTAGCTTGAGAAGACATAATATGAGTTTATAGTGCATGCGAACAGAGCAAATATTTTTATTCCACGACAATTTATATTTTTATTTGTATTGGCCACAGTATTTTCTTTGAATATGTCTGTATTTCCAATATAAAGTTGTATAGGTATGTATCTGCTGTTTCCGGCCTCGTACAGTATACATTTTCTGTAGCTGCTTTGGGTCGTAGGTTAGAATCCCACGGAGACGCATACGTATTATAAGTCACGTGGTCTGATTATTTTCCAGTTTGGTTTAAACTTGCACAGGCTGTATGACCTGACTGTCCGGAATGTAAGGTAATGTTTTGCTTCGGATGGCATTTAAGCCGTTCGGTTTAGGCAATAGGACGATCTTAACATGAAAACCATGTCAGAGGTAGACTTTTTTTACAATTAAAGTATATTAAGTTCTGTGATGAATATGAAACAGTATTTTAAAATATTGAACAGTATTTTT
The DNA here is from genome assembly GCA_019425675.1 of Leucinodes orbonalis. Lineage (NCBI taxonomy): Eukaryota > Metazoa > Arthropoda > Insecta > Lepidoptera > Crambidae > Leucinodes > Leucinodes orbonalis. The sequence goes on along the minus strand of PQWD01001786.1, from coordinate 145,495 downwards.
TTTATTAATTGTTTTAAATACATAATATTTTTTACAACTTCGTGCAAAACTTACTATTTTACAATCTTCATGCACTTCACCACAATATAATACATGAATTCACATGATGAAGTGTTTGCAAGCTGAAAACAGTATTTCATATAGGTACTTTATCCAACCAAAAACATTTCATGTATAATGTTGCCAAGAACTTAGGTTTGCCCTGACAAAACACACAGATTCCTACGTATCTATCAGTTTATATGTATGGCTTTGCCGTTTCCCTACGAGGGGTTATGCGAATATTTAGTTTTGATCTGAATTAAGTAAACGAAACAAATGCCAGATTTTTGTTTAGCAGTAAAAAGTATAATTTTATTTAGCCAAAATCAATTACAAACTGTTGATAACAGTAAAGTACGCTGTTTAGAAACTATAATGCCATTTTATGTCATTGTTTAAATCTGACTACCTATTCGATAAAAAGAAAAGCACATGTGAACACACCGATCGCGAGATTCCAAAATCAGATGCACACTTGAAGAGAAAGCGTTTGCCCGTTGCTAAGCGCGCCGCGGGTGGGCGTGGCAATCGATACTCCCGCTCACCTCAGTCCTGACGTGATAGCCTTTTCGTTGACGGCACTCCGCGAGGGTCCCAGTTCGGATGTCCGGAGGGCGATGTACCTAACGCCTTGGAGACGTGCTTTTGCGAGCTTTGTGTTATTATCGAGCTGTGCGACTTCAATTTTGAGCTTGGGGGACAAAATCCAGTGTAAACTTAAAATAATTTACTAAAATGGAACATAGTCTTGCCTGGCGTAAACCGACGATGTTACATAAATAAACTCCAGATTAAAATGTTCACTGTTTAAATCACGAAATAGTTTTAGTAACAATGTATTAACAATAGGATTTTAACAAACAGGTCGACGAAAATACAATAAAATTCGTGAATAGGTACGTAGAAAATATTGCCATCTATTAGGTGGAAGGCTTGATACCGAGTCGTTTGAGTACTTAAGTCATGAAAAGGAAAAGGAGTGTTACGCACTTTTGTGTAAAAGAAGAGGCACTTTTATCAGCATTAGCCTATAACAGCCACTGCAGGTACAAGGCTTCCGAACTATGAGAGTTTGGGCGGAACCACATGCGGGCTTGATGCGATTGGTTGGTCTTAACGACTTCCATAATAGAGAGCCGGACCGACGGCTTAACGTGCCTTCAAAGCAAAATTCATCTTTCATTTCGGACATTAAATAAATAAATAATAAATAAATATACTTGACAATCACACAGCGCCATCTAGCCAAGTTAAGCGTAAAGCTGTATTATGGGTACTAAACACGATAACATACATGTCATTTTTTTTTGTAAACATATATTACATAGAAACACCAGACCATTACAAACAGACATGTTATGCACACAAATGTTTGTACTGCCCGGGGATCGAACCCGGAACCCTTAGTGTTGCGGCGACCTCTCAACCGCAACACAAATGGGTCGTCACATTCAGGTGATTCAGTCTGCAATGTCTTACCCATGTGGTTTAATGGTTGCCGTCGGCTAATACACCAAGGGTTCAGACATTTGTGTGCATGAATGTTGTTTATAATGGTCTGGGTGTTTTCTATGTATATTATACATGTATTTACAAAATAATGTATAGTATGTTAATATATTTACATTTATTGATTCTCTTCATCGCTGGATCTGTCTTATCATTATAGGCTGGTGGTAAATAGCTGCCATAGAAGGCTGGGGCCAGTGCACGATACTACTGAAAGGATGGTTAAATAATAGCTACCTTACGAACTAAACAAGGTCGATATATATGATGAGCGTTTGGGCTCTGCACTTAGGCATTTGTTCATCTGTAAATATATGTTTATATTTTAAATATACTTATGACAGGATAGATATCATAGTTTTTATGAATGATAGTCGGTGTTATGATGCGTTTTAATAAAATGTTATTTAGTTTATACAAACCGCTTTTTTTTTGATCGCATTTTTTTCATGTCACAAATTTTTTGTTTTAGATTGTTGTTAGTATAAGAAAAAAATTTTTTTTTCATTAATTTGATTGGTCAAAGCTAGGTGAAGCAAGCGCCCCGCTTGCCCAGTGTGGCTACGCCATACATTCATACATTCCCTTTTTTTGTCGTCTAGAAAGTTTTCGTTAATAAATAATACCGACATCTTTATGCACAATGAAATTTCAATACAGCCAAAACAATTAACCTACATCGATTAGCACACGAGTTCACATAATCGATATTCCCAATTCGTCAAGTCTTTAATGTTGCTGTCAAAAAGAAATTGCGTTTCCCTTCTCATTTTTGCGGGGGTGTGTCGGGGCAGTTGCCTATTTAGTGCACAAAGCTGCTGTCGTAGGCAAGAGGGGCGCGAGTTATGGCCTGTCACCGTCAGGGACACTATACTGACTCTAATTTAGACGTTTCTTCCGTAATGAGTTTCTAAGCGACGAACGCCTCGGAGTTCTGTTGCAGTTTGTTTATTGTTAGTGTATGGTGGGCTGGCACTTGCAACTTGCAAAGTTTTTGTATTTGTATTTTAATGTGAATTATTGCATATAATTTAAATGGCTGGTTGAAACTATGATGAAAGGGAATATTTAATCGTATATAAGTATGATTAAAGCACTCATAATTAACGTTTTTTACAGCACATAAATTTTACAGCTATTTGCATATATTGTAGTTACTATTGGTATTAAAAATTATTGCATAGGTTATCCGCCACAGGCTCTATCTACAGATTAAGAACTGGAGTCGCCATAATAAAAAAGTGTAATTATTAAATTACTTTCGTTAAATCCGAGTGGCTGAATATAAATACACTTATCTTTAATTAGAAATAGCTGACTAACTTGTATGTAATATAATTGTAAATATTCTCAAATCTTATAAATTACAAAATTATTTCAATCAATCTAAGATAGCATGTTCATTTCCAATCATCGTAACCAATTGATTTCCCTCAATAATCGTAAACAATATCGTTACTCCTAACCGTAGGAGGTTCGTGCAAACGTCTTTTAATTTTCAAAACAAACAAGAGTTAATCAGTGTGGTTTTTGTATTACAGACTGTTGTATCTCAGCCTACTAATTAATACAAATTGTCTTCCACGTCTCGCGTTCGTGAATGACGTCTTCCAAATATATGGACCATAAAAGCAGATCGTTTTATAAACTACATTTATAACTACTTTACGATTGTATTATTTATTTTACGTAATATATTATGTTGTGGTGGAGATTTTGATTTTTTCTAAGCTGAGCTTTCAAATATTTAAAATCCTGCACTGTACACTCCATTAATTATAGTATACGGGAGCGTAGGCAAGTATGGAGACGGCGTGAGCGTTTTTATATAATTTCAAGGGTTTGGGCTTTAATAAATAAATGGTAATCCATTATGTTTTCAGTTATATTAAGTTTTCAGAGTTGGTGCCAACAAATTCGTTGCATATTTGGGGCTAAATGGCCTTATGTAAATGTTCTAAGAAATAGTTTTTTGCTCGCGAGTATTTTTATGAGGCGATATAGTAAAATTAAGAATAAACACTTGAACCCAGATCTCGAGGTGAATTCCCGGTCGATCGAATTATTAATTACAGACAACATCTTTATCTTCTTACTTCTAAACTAACATTTTATTTGGCAACATACCTACTACATATTTATTTATTCTTATCTTATAGTACATAGTATTATCGCACAGTGAACTATGTACTCAGGAAGGGCGTTTGCTTCTGACATCTAAAACTATGGCATATATTACATAGACAAATTAGCACTGTATATATAAAACTATAGCTCATAAATCATTAAACTGTGGTGAATCGAGACAACAGAAATTCAATTGTTTGACATGCATCAATAGACGAAGGGCTTATTCTACAATTTAATCACTAAAAGAGTAATATAATTCTTGAATTACAAAATAAAGTTAAAGTGTTTAGGGTGTAATATATATTAATTAGTTCTTTTATTTATTAAGTATTTTCCTAGTTTGATGTAATTAAATAAATATTTAATTTCAAGTAAAGTTTACCTCATTTAATGGAGTCCATTTCCACCCCATGCAGCGGGCACGATCGCGCCAGAGCGCCCGGCCCAGCCCGGCGACCGCGAGACTCACCCGCACTAAATTTAAATATTTTAATCCTTAATTTAAATTTTTGACATTTTTATTTTATGTTAGTATTCGTGTAGTTTCATTTTTAATGTTATTTGTCATATTCAGGAGACGGTTTAACTCGGGACTGGCGCCTCTTGGCATCATTTATTCGAAATGATTTTTTTATAGGTTCTTTGGATGCATTAGATTTTCATGTGAGGCTGTGCTAGGTGTTATTTCCTTATTAAATTCGGATTGTAAAACTGCCATGATGTGAAAGATTTGTTACGGCTTTCATGCTGCTGTTATAAAGGGTTTTATATTGTAGCGTATAACCTTTTAAGATAAGGTTTTCGCATAGCGTTAGTTTAGATGGATGTATTTTATTTTGTATACTGATGTAGTTCAACAGTAGGATATTATTATGACTTATTCCCTGAGGGATACGACCTGGCGTCCTTCAAGAAGAGAGCGTATTCTCACTTAAAAGGCCGGCAACGCATTTCTTTGCCCTCTGGTATTGCAAGTGTACATGAGCGACGGCGTCATTTTCCATCAGATGAGCCGCCTGCTCGTTTGCCCGCTATAACTTAAAAAATTATATATATATAACTTACATGGTGATGATTTTAAAATGGTCCATTAGTAAATACTTACGCAAAATAACAATAATGTCCATGGAAACATTTAACATGGTATTCATATTGCGTAACTGTAAAACCGGAATAGGAGCGAGAGGTCACCGGCCGCGATATCGCGTATGACGTCGCTGTATGAAATCCGAGTGATAGGCATTTTTTATCAATGGATGGTGCAAAACAAAGTAAATTGAGAGCGGCAGTCGGTACTTCGATAACCGGTCTGTAATTTCGCGATGTTTTTCCAAGACGAGGTGGCCGAGTGGTTAAGGCGTTGGACTGCTAATCCAATGTGCTCTGCACGCGTGGGTTCGAATCCCCATCCTCGTCGTAACTTTTTGTTGATGTTGTCATACTTCTTTTAATGGTTTTAGTTTAAAAATATTAATAAGAAATTCATAACACTGTTTCTTTTAATGTTTAACATGAAATTACACCATATTATAGAAATATCACATAGCTGTGCCACGGTACAAATAACAAAGCTGTGCTGTACGGGAAGGCCTGGGACCAGCAAGGAGACGATATAGGCTGACGATGAAGATTATGAATAACTCATTTAATTTTTTTTAATGTTACACGTTTTATTTGTGTTGTAATAATGTATGTATGTTGTTGTAATATTACACGTTTTATTTGTGACGTGATACGACGTGCATCATTTTAATTTATTTTGTGATTTCACTATTTATTCAACTTGTAGTACCTCTAGACTTTGAATTATATACGTATTTAACAATAATATCTCATAGAAAAACATAAATCATTGTTTTTAACTGATACATTTTAATTAAGAAAAATACTAATAACATTACTAAATTATCGTTATTCACACTATTTTAGATTTTTTTTAATTTAATTTGTTTATATCACTGGTCTCCACAACATAGGGAATCCTAGTATGGAGTCCAGGGCTACTGATCCAATGGTACCCACTATGTTTCATACATGAGGTTTTATGAATAGTGTAACTGCTATTATTTATATATATCCTTCTGCGATGAACTGAAATAAATATTTTCATTTTCATAGCTTATAACAGCCCACTGCACGGCACAGGCTATCCTGCACAGCAAATCTATGCGGAGATTGGGCCATAACCACAGACATCCGAAAATACAAATGTATTGGGAAATCTGTGGCCATAACCCATCACGTGGGCCCAATGTGGGATGGTGGCCCGCATTGGGCATTATTTACGAGGTCTAAAGCCAACCTAAAAAACTAGTTTTTGTTAGTTTAATAGATAATTAAGAAAAACCACGGACTCCGGTTTATTTTGCATACTTGATAATTATATAAGTACAATTATAATAATTATAGGACTTTTACAACCAATACAAAATATATTTTTTATATAGCAGGAATGATTATTTTGATATGACAATAGCCCCATAAAATGTTTTTCCATTACATAACCTGCCAACATGCTTCCAATAGCAAACTTGTAAAAATGTTTCAAAGTAAAATACAGCCTATTTCAACGGTGACAAGGCAGAGATTTTTTTGGAGTAAGACTCACAAGTTGGGGGAGTAAATGAAATGGATTATTACGGTGAGCGCTCACAAGGGGATGAATAAACAAACATTTTAATTTTATTAAATGTATTTAACCACAGAATTTTATTTAGGAAACATACTCGTAAGTTAAGTTGTATCGTCGACTTGCGAAAAGATGTTTTTTATGTTACGAAAGTGAACAGGACGATCAGGACGCTCACCTGATGGTAGCCTAAGTGATACGACTATGACAGAGTGGCATTGAAGGAGACCAACTATTGATAAACAGTTATTATTCTCTATCAATGCCGCATTACGCCCATCAGCCGAGACTGTGTTAGGTCTCTTATACCCGGTAATTTCACTAGCTACAGTGCCCTCATCCCGACACACAAAAGTGCATATCACTCTTATTTCACAGGACGATATCCGGCACTGCAGTGCTACCTACCTAGACGACTCAATATCGATTCTACCACCAAGTAAAGTTTGCTGGTAGAGGCTGGATGAGAAAAGTGAAGGATCGGGATATCTGGCACAGAATGGGGAAGGGGAGGGAGGTGTGCCCTCAACCCCATAAGCACCTTGACCTGGCCAATCAATCACACTAATTAGTTGACATTACGACATTTTACAATGCAACTGTAAATTTGGTAGTCCGATGGGTAAAAACAGATGAAAAATTCGACATTTTTTTTAATACTTTTATGTTTTGTTCATTAAATTTAGCGCCAATAATAAATTATTGTATTAAAATGGGAAACAATTATTGTTTGAGAAATGTCAATTTTGACAGATTAAAAATACTTTTTTCGCGACATTTTTTTAAGGTTATAACAGCCAGGATTTATGTCATAAATATTTAATACGTAGATGATATAGGCGGGTGGCTGCATCTGCGAATAATTATATTTGGCGTGGTCTTCCGCCACGCGCGAGCCACGTGCCTCTTCATTCCGCTTTATGAAGCGCGTTACTGCGCCATGCTAGGCAAGGAGCCAGTGCATTTCTTAGTATCATTAGTAAACAAAGATCATCAACAACAGCAATAATTAACTTAACATGAGGAACATTGGTATGATATAGTTAACCTAACTTCACTATATTGTACATATAAATTCCTAAAGACTAATTGATGAAAAGGTTGATTGTGCAGATATCACCAGGAAATGTTACATTTTAAGAAAAAAAAATACAAATCTACATAAAATCGAATTACACAAATCAATTTTATGTAAGTAATCATACCTTACATACTATTAAAGGACTCAATGTAGGTATACGTTTCTGCGTATAGGTACATAAAAATAACATAATCAATAAAGTAAACAGCATGGCTAACGAAATAACAAAATTGTCCAAAATGTTATCCCACATATTTATAATAATCTATGAAGTTTACAAAAATAACTCGATGTTACAAGCAAATAAATCACAAAAAAAACAAGTAAGACAGTTATCATACCACCCCTGTCCCTTAGACTATATGAATGGATGTTCATACGCCAATATTTATGAATATTGTTTCGGCAGCCGCCAAGTGGATAGAGGACACGAGGCCCGCGGCCTCTGACGGATGACACGCACTTAAAACACTTCGTATGTGGTACGAAAGGGAATGTTACAACTGAGTTACGATTCATTAGTTTGCAAGCTAGGAGAGCACAGATTTTTTAAATATTTATACGTGACGCAACAAAACATAAGAAGTCGACCTCTGTAGTTATATTAAAATATCTTTGACAATAGAAAATCTATTTATCACAGTTCAAAAGATATTTTCATATACTTAGGTAACCCTTAATTGATGATTGTAAGATCAATAAATTAGATGCGGTAACTATCGCTAAAATTGCGGCTAAAGATTTATAGTGTGGACTTAAAACATCAATACATCATAATATTTTTTAATTTCTTGTAGGCAATCATGGACAATAATTCCTTGAAGAAATACCGGGTGTATTGCCGAATCTTTTGCTTTTTGCTTTTGCTGGAGCTTTAATAGAGAAGCGTTTAGAAGATCTTGATGTAAAACGCCAAATGACGGAAGACTCGACTGAAACCCTCCTACAACTACCTATAGCATTAATTCTGCTAGTCAGTTATTCTGTTCGCCATACAGCTAAACTTTCAAATTGAAGTTCGGTTTTGCTGGCTAGCAATGTGGCTACATTAGAGCTTATCATAACAACCACCCGGGATACACATATATGAGTCGCCGTAGCTGGACACGGCTTGGACGATATAAGGGAAACGGAACAGGAAATATAGGGAGGGTAATGGAAGGTTTAGGTCGGTCCAGTCGGGTAGGGTCCAAATATGTTACTTTTTAAAAATGTGTTATTTTCCACGATATGCATTTCATGCATTTATTATTTACCATTTTTTTCGAACTGACTACTGCTGTTGGCCGCAGATGGCTTTACAGCTTTACCGGGCAATCAGGGAGCACAGATGGTTCTCAAGTTGAAAATTTTTCACAACGAGCCTAAGGGCGTGCCAAGGTGGGACTCGAACTCGACAGACCTTCCCACATGGCTTGGCTATAGGTAGTTTGGTCCTAAGATAGCAGCCGGGGCCGTCGACGGCTTAACGCGCTCTTCGAATCACAGAATCATCTTTCGTTTCGGATAATCAAGTGGTTCAGTCTGCAATGCCCAAACCACTATTCGCAGAAAGTGACTTTCACTATGTATCCTCGCAGGATTGGAACCCGCGACTTCCACCGCTCGAATGCTGAACGCACTAGACCATGGAGGCAGTTATCAGATTACTTATTGGAATAACTCATAACAAATATGAAAATGCAACAATGTTTTTATAATCAAAATTCGCGGATGCGGCACCATTTTTGCAATATCGCCAATAAATTATGAAACACAACGGGACCAATCACCGCGTCGGATGTAGGGCGGGACGGGGCGAGACTTCCGAGATCCGGGGCCCGTAACTCATCATCAGACCCCAGCCCCCGCTAACACAAAGAAATGTCTAGAACTGTTTGAATTATGCCCCCGTAAGACGAGGGACAGGAATAAATATTACGAGTTTCGTTTTACGACGTTCTTTTTTTAAATAGGAGTTTTGATCGATCTATGGTTATGTTCTATATTTAAGACGTTGTTTCGTTTAAAACAAGTTTACTTAAGCGTCGTGTATTTATGATTTAGATTGGAGGTCTATCTACGAGTATGATCTAGATTGATTTCCCCGAAATTTTAGTGGTTGAGGGACTTTTATCTCTATCTTTTTATCTGGGCTTTTAAGAGTATCTATTGACGATTGATTGATCTTTTCTTATTCGTAATAGAATAAGAAAGGATCGGGGTATCTGAAGCAAAATGTGGCTGCAATTATTAGACTGTGTATATACATACGTACATTACGTTTTTTATACTTAATAGTACTTACTCGTCTTTTTTTCCGTTAGGTGTGGTTGTTTGAAGCTTGCTGTTTTCATAAAATTTTACTTTAATGTCACAAAGCTTTATGTAAATCTAAAAATTTATACAAAAATAATGTGGTTATCCTGTTTTCTGTATTATACGTAGCTGATTTTTAAAATTTTCGACTCATAAATAAATAAAAAAATCGACTCATAAATAAAACTCATAAATAAAAAAAAACAATAATTCTAGACCTATATCTACTAACTATGCATTTCGTCGTAACTGTTCATGCTTCAGTAAATATTTTCGATAACAGACTACCATTTTGGCAGTTAATAATCGGATTCCTCGAATCCTCTTCACCTAAAAACAAAAGGTATTTTTAAATGTCTGGCCAAAATGTACAAAGCTTGTACATCTAAAAGAAAACGTTTCAATCGATGGTTCCGATATGCAAATACCAACAAGGAATGCGTTTTGGTTAGATGTATTTTTTTGACGTGTATTGATACTGAGCTTTAGACTATAAACAATAAGGCTCATTTTAAAACATTCCTTCAGCTTCCTTATGCTAAAAATTGCTTCCGCTTTGTTATGGTTAAAATTCACACCACGTTCGCATTTTGAAATTCAAATTTGAAACTTATCTTAGAACATAGATAAAAGTTGAATACGTTGGCACTGCCTACTTAAAAAATATATATTTCTGGAATTCCAGTGGAATAAATAACATTTTTTTTTTCACATTTTGTACTGTGTATTTACGTCTATGTCCTAAACTTTTTGTTTATATTTATCAGATAATGTCACTAATGAGCTCTCGAAACAATGTAGCCATAAAAAAATTTCTTAACCTCCTTATCCAATATGAGAAAGATGCTAATTTATTTTTTCTTATTGTAAAGGTGTATTACTGAATAATTAGAATAATCGAAAACTAAATATCTACTGACGTACACACAGCGCCATCTAGTCTCAAACTAAGCATTTAGCCTGTAATATAGATACTAAATAATGGATTAATATAGTTAATTTTTTTTGTGTAACAATTTATTTATTTAGTTCTCTGCAATAGTTATTGTCATCCTTTGGGTTACGAATCGTCCGAGACGAACTAGGTACTGAGCACATCTGACCATCTAGTCAGTCAATTAAATAGTAACTGTGTCAGAGTTGCTTTGTGCAACTCAAGTGGTAACTTGACGGACAAGGTTACACCTTTATCCGTTTTAGTTGATGGCGTTCGCCCAAGTCCAGCTAGTTTGGTCAAAGATTGCCCGATTCTATATTAGGTGGTAGTCGACAACAACCATTAATCCCCATTGAACCCTCATGCCCATGCTTATAATATCTTTATACATCTTTTAACGACTCATTTGGTGTTGCGGTTGAGAGGTCGGCTGCAACACCAAGAGTTCCGGGTACGATCTCCGGGCAGTACAAACATTTGTGTGCATGAACATATCTGTTTGTAATGTATTTACAAAAAAAAGTATGTAAGTATGTTTATCCGTTGTTTAGTACCCATACTACAGGCATCACGCTTAACTTGGGGCTAGTTGGCGCTGTATGAATGTCAGTGGATATTTATTATTTATTAATATCTCCATAGCTATGCTGTAGTAATGTGAAGGCTTCATGCAATCAGACGATATAGTCTGCTTGATTGAAAACCTCAAATTAATGTTGTAATGAAGGAAACTATAATTTTATGATGTTTAAATTGGACCCTGAGAGGCTAAGGACATGTATACTCGAAATTATTTATCATCATCATCAGCAGCTCATTAAACGTCCCCACCGAGGGGCAGGATCGTACCCCTCGGTGAGGACCCCTAAAGGGGTAGTCTCCACGCGGGCCCAGTGCGCAATGGCCGACTTCACGCACAGCCTTTGAATATCTTCGCATCGTGCGCAGGATTCCTCACAAAAAATTCGAAAAGACATTGGTAAGAGGCGGGATTTGAACGTGCACCGTTCAGATTTGAAGGCAACAGTCCACACCATTGAGCCACAGACGCTTTAATTGCTTAAATATAAGTACAGTAGGTAATCTAAGCGTTTTGGTCATAAACGATTAGCATCTGATGCGAATCTTATCATGTCTGGCGTCTAGTTGTCCACTATAGCTTTTTGCGAAATGTCAATAACAATACGAGGAATACAAAAACACACGAGTTTTATAATTTGCCGTTTCTAATAAATAAAGATTTCAGCCTTACGGGATGGTGTCTAAAAAAGACCGCCCGGACCGTATGCATCAGAATTCAGACTCTATTGTATTTATCATACATTCTTTTTTTGCACCTCCACGGAATATATTTGCAATTTCGCTTATACTGTATTAGTATGAGGGTTTTTGCGTTACGCTGATTGCTGTTTCTATCTGATATTGGATATTTTACGAGCTGCATTAATGATGGTGCAAAATCTTTATTAACAGTCGTTTGACTGCTTCGTTGGTGGACTTTGTAGAATCTTTTCTCTTTTGTTTGATACTTTGCTTTGATGGATAACTGATTGGCATGGAATAGTTATAGGCTTTAACTGCGGCATTTAACCCTTTCATCGCCGCTGTCATTATCAAATTGAAACAATTGCTTTTCTATCTGAAATCCTGATGGTTTGAAAGGGTCAAAAACATCCCTCTGTCAAACTTTTTCTCATGAATATAATTAATAAGAAAACTTTATAATATAAAAAAATGTGTATTTTTAATTCATGCGAAATCCTCGATGACAAGCAATTAACCTCTACCCTTATTTTAAATGCTGCCTTTTTGGCATGAATGGTGCAGACGTGTTTTATACATATCTTATGATAATGATGTTGATTAATCTACTTCGTTTCTGGTTTCTTAACTTACCGAGAAATAAGTATTATAAACTAAGCCGAAGGCTCGATAACGTATTGGTTACCGATCAGATGTAGATCGTACAAATGAATCAACCATCGCAATGTTCATAATTGGATGGGTGACCCAAAGTATTATCTTAGGTCCCTCCGTTTTTTCGTAAGGAACGTTTGTCGTCGTTATATTTTTAGGTTGTTAGTCGTAACCTGCCAACCAACATTAGGCCCGCTTCATGGAATACCCATGCCGTGTGGAAAAGCCTGCGTCCAGGAGTGGGACGTTATAGGCTGAAGGTTCACAGTAACCAACACAACCCCACAAACAACATACACAAAACTCCATTATAATTACTTGACAAACTATCTCACAAGCCATTAACATATCCACGTATACCGTGTTCATTGTTCTCATTTGATACGTTACCCTATAATTAGGTGACGTCACGGACAAAAAGGTCGCAGCGCGGGCGAGGGTTGCAGTAGGCGGGGCTGTGTCAGACGCAGGCTGCAGATCTTATCTCGGGGGATGCACGCCTATTGATATTTGTGATGAGGCTATGTCGTCACTGATAGGGAAGGGTACAGTTTAGAAATATATAATATTGAGGTAGTTTACGTGATTAGACGTTCAATAAAAAGAACCATATTGGCCGATAATGACCGAAATGACATTAAAGGAAACAGTTATATAACACAATCATAGAAACAGATTTAGTATGTGTAGTCATTAAACTCAAACTCAAAATATCTCTATTCAAATAAATCTTTTACGGATACTTTGAGTTGTCAATTATTATTATATATTTTTTGTGACTTTACTACCGATTCGGAAATAGGATGATCTTCTAGAAGAGTCGGCATGAAACTCGATAGCATAGTCACAATTTTTAACTTTACGCTATGTAGCTACAGAGTTTTATCATTTACCTACAACTTACTTTAAAATACTTTTTATTAAGTGTTAAAATTCCATTCTTATATGAATTTGTGTTTTAATAGATATAGCGGCTATAGAAAATGAATGAGTAATAAAAAGACAGAAATATGTAATTAAACTCATAATCGTTTGTCCGTGGCTAACCGAGACACCTAACAATAGATTTTCTATTGACAGACATCTTCTCGTGATGCTTCAACAGATGGGGGTATAAATAAGGGATCCCCAAAGCTATCTGCTGTTTTTAGCGGATCATTATGAGTAAGGGGGTTGATCTCAAAAGTAGGTAATTTGGCCATGAGGTAATAGTTCATTTCGGAAAAGGCGTTGCTTATCCAAAATAGTATGGAGATCCCTGGTTTAAATGAAAACCTCATCTTATTTGTATTTTTAGGTACCTATACGTCGACCAGTAGAATTGATACTTTGGTTAAGGTAGCTGATGGATGTTGACTGCTAGAGATCCGTCCACGTGGGAGTTTTCATCAGCAGTGGACATTTTAAACTGTAATGACATTTATGAAAATATTCTGCGTGACCGGTGGTTTCTACATTACTGCAGTAAATATTTTGGCGTTCAATCATGAGTGATTGAACTATTAATGTAATGTAATGTATAATGTAAAAATTTACATACCTCAATTTTTTACATACCTCTAATCCAGTCTCTGAATCTTATTTTTCATACCCGATGACATATAATAAGCAAAAAGCATCAATGATGAAAGTATGTATCTGTCTGAGGAAATTAATTTTCATTACCTATAAATTCGTAACCCTTTGACTGCCAATGACGCTTTAAGGCACAATGTGTTAAAAAGAGTGGAATTACCTAGGATCCTTTTATATTTAATTAGAATTTGACTTTACAACCTTAAACAGTTTTCTTCCTATGCAGTATTTTTTTGTAAATAAATATTTTTGTGATTTATTTTCACCTACGGAAGAGAGAAGTATTTAATATTATTAATTAGTAATGCCATTAGAAAAAAATATTGATTTTTTGCACGCCAGGAAAGCGCACACAATAGAAAATCCATTGTTTCTAATGGATTTAGGTATTTGACAGCAAATGCATGATTATAATGTAATAAATTACTCACGGTGACCCCCATAGCAGCTGGTGTTGTATCTCTTCAATCTATTTCCGTACTAGTGTTATATGAAAGAAAAATATTATCTACCAAACAGATGTTGTGGGTCGAAATTAAACAACACAGTTCAGGCATTTACAGACAATATTGTCCGTATTCCAATCAATTAATTGCACAGTGGTATGCGCGCACGCATCGAGCGCGGGTCTCGTGCGCATGCGCACTAACTTAGTCCGCCAATTACCGCACTGGTCAGTACCGGGCCTCTCCCAGCGCAATATGTTAACATATTTTTTAATTTCTTCACCGGACAGCTAAAGAGGCAATTGTGAGTTCATGCGCAGGAGTGAGATTTATAATAAGAAAACGCTCCTACCGCGCATGCACCATAAGGATCTATAAATCTTTTAAGTACTGCATCGGCCAATCCCTGTTGAGAAACGATAAATCATCCCCGCGGACAGTACACTCGACTCGAATACCATCGCCATCTCGCTCGCACTCGCCGCTACTTACGACGTTTACATCATTTATCATTTCGACCTCTCGTTCCTTCTCAATGATAAATTCAATTCTCTTTTGGAATATGATTGTTCCTCGTTTTGTTATTGTGGTGTTTTATTGTGGGTATCGTCACGGAGTAGGTTTTTTGATCGGAATCCGATCGAAATGATCGCGAGAATTGGATTTCCATTTTAGATTTGATGCTCGGGCTATCAATCTTCAGTCATCGATGCTCGTTCGACTTACTTTTTTGGTTGATTCGGGAAAAAAAATGCATTGTTATGCGATTTGAAATCACTGAATTATGTCGGCTTTGAGAAAGCACTGGTAAGTTGGATTATGGTGATCATTTGATAATTTGTCTAAAATAATAATAAAAACCACATGGAATTAATAAAAGTATAATAAAAATGCAGAAATCTTGAAATTGTAATATGTTTTTTTCTTTATTTCTTGCTATTTACAGGGCTGTAGAAAAGACAACATTTTCCTCTTAAAATAACTTAAAATACATCGTGCTCTTTCAGTCATTTAGTTTTTATAATGTAGACATAGGTTCAACTTTATCTTTTTCTCTTTATCTAAAATGTCGGTCCGTGAAAAAATAGTATGCTACCACGACATACGTTAATATTACAATCATATATTCCGAGAGCAGGCAGCACAATAATATTAGCGACTACACAAGTAATTTACAATAAAATCAATCCCTTATTTCTACTATCACTGTGTTTTATAATTTATTTTTACACGACGTTACCTATCTTAAAGTTACTTTACACGAATTTTACAACCTATAAATTGTAATTTTATTAGACTTCGGTGCTTTGGCCATGCTGATCATTATAATTTTATGTAACAAGACAAGACTGCCTTTCAAATATTTTGCTAAATTATTAAGCGAAGACAATGTAATATTTTCTATAGTTAACATTGTGACATTTTTCACGCAAGTTTCGCGTCCACCGCTTATAATTGTATAAAGATTTGTTTAGTTTTAGGAATTTCTTAGATAAAAACAACACAATTGTTTGTACATCGCTGCTTACCCTAAATAAAGGCTGTCATAAATCACTGTCGACAATACTGTTGACAAAATCCTCGCTGTACATTGTTCCACGGCCGTCATCACAAAGGCTCGATCCTAACGGACAATACCCGTAGTGTCGCCAAATTAAAGGACATCTCGTAAGATTTTGTTTACAGAAAATATACAGCACATTGTAAAAGATTCAACTAGTGGTCATTGTGACATCTTGTTAGTGAAACAATAGCAGATCGACTGAATAAGTACTATTGTTAATAATTTTGACAAAATTACAATTCTCTAGAGGCAGTCAGTAGGACCCGTTAATTAAAATTTTAGGACGGCTGTTGGAAACGTTGGTATGGTCGGATACACGTATGGACTAATAAATAAGCGTAATGCACTTAGTAGCACTAGTAGGTACTTTGGGCGCGCTTATGCGAACTTTTCATTCCACGTTGGCAAGCAGGAACTTCAAATACATACATAATTGCAATTAACTATGTGATAAGAGAAAAGTCATTACTTTTAATATAACATTGTAAGTGATTATCACTTACGACATTGTTTATAGTAATGACTTATCACTTACCTACGATATTGTTTTAAGTAAAGAATTTTCATTTACGACGTTAATTGCTACCTTCAAAATTATCGTTTTTCATCTAGTAGCATGGAAGCGTCAGTCGCCCAGCCGTCGAATGAAGAGTCCCCTAAGCGCGGTGCGGTCAGTAGGCGGCCGCGGCCCGGAGTGGGCATTAAATGGTGGTGGTAGTACGACTCCTGCGTGGGGCACCACCAGTCGGGAACACCGTGCGGCACCGGCGGCGTGGGCTGCTGGAACTGCGTCCAGTGGCCGCCGAAGCCGAGTTTGTTGTCCATGACGCCGTTGCCGCCTATATTGGTTATGTGTTGGTGATGTGGCGGCGCGGGCGGTCGTTCGTAGGATTTTTGGTCGTGTGGGTTGAGGTATTTGTCGTTGAGGCTTTCTAGTTTGTCGGTGATGGTGGGGTGGTGGTGCGGGTGGTGCGTGGGTGGGGGTGGTTGGTGTGTGGCAGGGGGGCTGGCGGCGCCGGCGGTGACGCTGACGCTGCCGGCGGAAGAGGAGTCATCTCCGTCGCTGTCGTAGCGCGGGGACGCGTCGCCGGCCGCTCCGTGCACCTTCATGTGCTTCCGCAGGGAAGACGGGTGCGTGTACGACTTGTCGCAGCCGTGCACGCGACAGTTGTACGGCTTGTCCGACGTGTGCACGTGCGAGTGCTTCTTTCTGTCCGACGAGTTGGCGAAGCGGCGGTCGCAGCCTGCGTACTCGCACTTGAACGGTTTCTCGCCTGAAAACAAATGTGCTCACATTATGAAATGTCTTAAAACAATCACAGTCTAAATGTCCCTTTTTTCTTTAAATAAACTAACGAATGGTATAAAATCTTCTCGATTTTGACTTTTGATTTTTTGTCTTAATTAGAGTCCTACAATTTAGGTTATAATAGCCATGCACGTACTCTCCCATTTTTTTATCTGATCTACTGTCCTCATAATATTTTATTCTCACAGCCCATCACATTTCAATCGGTAAGTAAAATAAATCACCGCAGTAGAACGATTCGCTTCTTCGTATCTAAGAATAAAACGATTGAGCGCCGAACGCGAATGTCCAATCACGCCATAAATAACCAGATTTGCTCGTTGTTTATAGTTACGAGTACAAATAAATATTCACAACAATTGCACGGGATACTTAACACAGCCATAAATCATTTTTATAAGAAGATATTGTCACAGTGCCCTATACAAAGACGTAACCGGAACCAAGCGATTTTCAACTTTAACGGTTTGAATGAAGACGTATTTAAGGTAGTGACAAATGAAGAAATTCTGACGGTTTCACCCAAAGATGGCTTTGCTCCCGATCGGTGTGGGATCAGGGCGGACAATCGAGTAATCCCTTGAGAATAGTGCAACTATCAGGGTCAGGAATGTTGAGGATGATCTGAAAATCATTCCAGTTTCATTCATTGTGACGGCGTAATGTAGGTAGTCACTTAATACTTTGCCACGTGATAGTGCTATTAAGAAGATAGTAGGTACCTACCACAGATTTCCCAATACAGGAGATGGGACAAGCCGCGTCTTTAAGTGCGACAAATGTAAGCTCAACGAGCATACACTGGCTGCCAGTTTATGCTCTGTGAGACGAGTCAAGACGCACGAATATTAGAAGAAATTACCGTTTTTTCCCAAAATGCCATCCTGTGCAATTGTAACATGCCATCATCGCAATGAATCAGTAAATTTACCAAGAAATATAATAACTTTTCACAGGTAAGAACCGAAAAGAAATTGCGACACTGGGACTGCCTATAAACTTGGCGGCTTGTCCAGTCTAATGTATATTCGGATGTCTGTGGTACCTACTATACCTTGTTTAAATACCTTAAACATTATCGTGCATAGGTATATAGTAATGTAAGCTGATGAAATTATTAATATCAATTTCACAATAATTCCGAACTTAAGATAAATCATGACACATTAATAAAACGATTTACTCTGTTTACTATTCTAAACGACTTTTTTTAAATTCAAGGCATCATGTAGTCTTTCACAGCTTTTGGATACAGTGGGAAATTTCAAACTATTGAACCGAGCGAAGCACATTTTTTTGCGTGTTTTTTCCAAAAATCGACAGCTTCCAAACGCATTCATAAAATCCATCACGCGCTCACCGAATCGTATACGTGAAACATTCAATAAACTACATAACAAGTAAGTATGTTCTAGTGTGACCGCGTACAATGTGCTTTTTATTTTCATGTTTACAAATAAACCTCTCCCGCTATAATCCGGCTATTGTGTTTTGAAACTTGAGGATCGGTATGAAGCACAGATGCTAATCTCAAGTATCTGTTAACGTGGCGAGAATAGGGCTCTTTACGCGATCCCTCACCGCAATGGTTATGCTTGTTGCTTTGCCCGTAATCTGAATGAGGATCACGCATTCACCATGTCTCATTGAATGCTTTACTTTCTTTGAGATTCACGCTTGTGCGTATTTAGCAACTATTATGTATGCGGTGTGCCGAATTATGGATGTATCAATGAGCGATATTAGGTGACGGTTCACTGAAATTTCACATTCTTGCTAACCATTGTTATATTGTACTGTATTGGTACACGAACTATTGCAAAATGAAATGTTTGCCCATAAATATTCACTGCACATAACGTATGTATGTAGACGTATGTTTTAAAATATTATTTATAATTTTGGTGCCATTGAAATATAATACGTATATACCCAATGACCCAGTTGTTGGAAAATTTTTGTCCAGCAGCTAAAGTTATGATTGTAAAATTTGACAGAAAACAAATTAAACCAAAAAAGTTGCTCTTAAAAAACTGTCAAATATTTAGAGTGTAGGGACAATTTAATAAGGTAAAGGACCCTTATTCGAAAACAACCAACAAAAAGTCTTGAATGCAGTCGTTAATGAGCTATAGCCGAGATAAAGGAACTCAGACATGTGTCGCCGTCTAATTACCAATCGGGCGGCTGATCTCGATCTCCTCAAAAAGGACAGACGACAAACACTATTAGAGTGATGCTTAATCAAGGCACGCGCCGGACCGTCACTAACTACTAACAATGATATTATTAAATGTGTAAGGCAAATTTTCAATAAATGACATGATAATCGAGTTTTCATCCTAATATCAAATATTGATTTACTTGTAAATCATGAGATTTTTAGAGAAAACGGATTTACCTAATTGAAAGGTTACGCAATAATTGTCAACAATGAGAATGCTACATGATTGACGTAATATATTTTTTTATCAACTTAATCAATTCATTTCTTTTCTCCATTTTTCGGATTCTACTCAAACATTTTGCGAATTAATTGCCAACTGGATCAGGATGCTACGTTAGGTTAGGTCTAAGCTGAGGATTTTGAAGCTGATAATGATGAGTGATATTTAACGCCATCTTAAATTGTTAAAATCACTAAGCCTCTACTTGTCTTGGAACTGGTGCTAAGCAACAACAAGTCAGTACTAAATGATATATAAACATATAAAGTAAAATGTTGAAGGATTCAGATAAGAGTTAAGTAAATATATTTAGTGGTTCAATACAAAAGATACGAAAGAACATTGGGGGGTACGCGCGTCGTGAATTCGTCGCATGCCGCGCGAGACTCCGGGGTCAGATGTTTATCTTAAACGGCTGTATCACCACGGAGACACTTTTTTGTGTTATTATCGATGTGAAACTTTATTTGTCGTGTTCATCCAAAACGTATCTGACGGCTTAAAGATTTTCGAGGGTTTGTTAGTAGATTGGATTGCGTTTGACAACCAATTAAACGCTACTACAGTAGCGTTCCGAAATAAGGATCTGATGGAGCTTGCCTTGCTTGTGTTGGTTTTTAATTTTGATAATCAGATGGGTACCTTGTTTATTCGTAATAAAAATTAATACATTTAGCGATATGTGGAACGCATAAAAAGACAAGGACGAAATTATAAAAAATTTAGTATATAGAGTATACATAAATTGTTTTTGAAATATCTTTTAAATTTAACATAAATTGTTCAATTTTTTATATGTTACAAGTGGACGGTCAACAGGACAATAGTTAACAGGACGGTCTCTGACCCTGTACACTTTCGGTGAGCATCCTCGCTCACCTGTATGGTAAGTGATACGCTTGACCATAAGAGTAGCATTGATTGAGACCAAACTGGACAGTTTTTATTCTCCATCAATGCCGCACTGCGCCCGTCCCCGAGACGATAGAAGTTAGGTTTCTTGTGCCCGGTTAATTTTCTAGCTAAGGCTCCTATATCCCGAAACACAGAACTGCAAAACACTTTATTGTCACGGATGATATCTGGCACTGCGGTGGTACCTACCTAGGTAGTCTCGTATTCGTAACTAGGTAGCTCGTATTAGTAGAGTGTACACCTAGTGAATCTATCAATAGCTTATTTTCTAAAAAAAACGAAAAGAGCATGGTACAAGTAGAAGACCCAATAGGTATCTTCTAACACTAGCAATAAAATTAATGGAGTCGTGATAATAAACACTGCAGTCAGACAGTGACCTCCGAGTAGTTGGCAGTGTGCCTAGACCAAATTACACCCAGGCATCAAGTTACAAAATGCTACTTAAGTGCGCTCCGTTGTGAAAACAGCTTTTAGAAATAGCACGAGTTGGTGAAATCCGAGAGGTCGGCCTTTGCACCCAAATTGTGGTAAATGGCTTTGGGTGAGTTTGTAGAAAAACAATCATAGGTTAACGCGTGTTGGATTTCGGAAATACATTAAAAATGCAGTTATTACGGCTCTCGTGATTATGCATACTGGACTTTGATTTGCGACTTGTCATCACCTTGAATTTTGATGTGATTGGATGTCACTCGATATGAACGCATCTGTTTCGGAAACACAATTTCTTACGTGGTTTTATTGGTTTGATATTTAGATTAGATAGTCACCTAAAATAGACATTTCGAGACATTTACCAATTTTGAAAAGGTCACATTTTGAATTAACTGATTATGGAACTAACCTAATTAATTTATCCCACCAAAAATGTTGCCAAGGCGACCACAGATATTTAAAGCACCTTATATACAGTTTTATTACTTTTACTTATGGATGTTTATCAATGCCATGGTGTTTCTTATGAAGTAAGTGACCCGCTAAGCAAACGACGCATTCACCACGCCCACGTAAGATTTTTTTTATATCAATTTGACATTATGTAAAGATTCTTTTTACAAAATAAATCAATTAGTAGTTTTTTATTAAGTGATGAACACTTAACAAACAACGACAGTCCCTCTTTCTCCAGGAAGTTCAAGAGCATTTGCCCCCTGTTATTTCTGCTTCCAAAAACATGTGGTCCTACTAGCGATTCGCTGCTTTTTGCGTTTTGTAAATCTCTCATGGCATGGAAGCAGTTGGCAACGACAAACAAGGAACAGAGATCTGCGGCGTGCTATTGGAAGGGCCTATGTTCAGCAGTGGACACGAGTAGGCTGATGATGATTTTATTGAAATACTCGACATTATTTATTCAAAGCTTTCATAAGTACTCAAATACGAATAAGTAGTCATGTTATGGCAAGAAAGTATTTTATAGTCTTTTTATCGTATTAGTATCTCTTAGTGTGTGTTCATTGTTTAGCTTTATTAAATGTTATGGACAAATCATCTCAAATTAATTCAATCTTCAATAGATAGGCCTAATGAGTGCCCGATGACTGGCGGTTTATTGACATAACCGATCCACGCAGACTGACGCGGCCCTAGGACGCGGCCCGTATTTAGTCTGACGTAGTAGAGCATTGAGTTTATGATCACGACACAATACTTTAAGTTGTTTTTGTTCGAAAGTACAGTAAATCACGGAATTAATTAATGTTATTCTGTTCAAATCACGAATTACTAATGTTTTTCGTAATAAATTTCAGAAACAAGTGACCTAATTAAATCAATGTTCTCGTGATTTGAGTTTAAACTGAGAGAAAATAAATTAATAAATAAAAATTAATTTCCCGTCACAAAGATATCATGAAAATCATAATCTTAATATAATATAATGATGCTTGTGTAAGAACGATCTTTCAAAGTTCATATAGATTTGATGTAAGACGATATAAAATTACATGTTATGTTTCGTGAGTTCCATGGTGAACACTAGGACGACTTTTATTGTAGGTTGCTAAATAATTACCTAAATCTATAAGTGTACCTTTATGCCAGATGACTTGTCTTAGGTGTTTACATTTGTTGTTTAACTGACTAAAATACTTCCTAAGCGAAACGGTTGAATTGACACGATTGGTAATATTTTTAAAGTATTCATTTTTTTAAACAATTTTGTTGTATTTTATTTTTATTATTAACCTCTCCGAATGCAGCTAGAAGTGCTAGTCAAACACTCACAAGAGCCCCTTACAGCTGTCACAATAATAGCTGATTGACGACAATTCTTCGAACACCGATTTTCACTCGCATATTTAAAAGGAATTTCGTACCGTGCACATAATGATTTATGATCCACCTTTTATCCGAAACGTATTTCGAATTAGAAAGATATATTAATATCTTCATTTTTTCCACTTCTCAGAGAATAAGGCCCTTGTCCGGTAAGCACAAAAAGAACACGCGGCCCGGCGCATTCGGCGCCCAACGACCGTGTGACAAGGTGCTTTATGTGGACGATTATGAGCGGACCGAATAATGTTCCGATACCCGATAAATATCTGCCAACTCATACAAAGCATCCCAATAAAAATATAATAGTAAATGTAGCAACAAAACAAGCCACAAACTGCACAGTCATATCTCGCTGATAAATATAAATTAAAATGAAAACGTGCGGCGGGCAAGGGAGGTGAGTGGTACATGCACTGTACAAATTAAATATTATAAGGCCGAGTGTAAGTCCTCCAGGAGATTGGACGGTTTGTAAACTTTTTTATGCTGCGAAACAGTATCAGCAGGCCGGTTGCTTCCATTACATTGCGAACAATAACTCATTAATTGTCGCATTTTTATTTGCAGTGTTCCAGCAATTATAAAGAGAAAAATAAATTACCAGATACCACCAGCTCACTTAATTATTGTACCTGGCAATGAATAAAACAGTCGATACTTTTTTCAATGTTCAACCGCGAAGTTTATTGGATATTTTTATTTTCGTTCATGTCGCCAGTGTTAAATTTACGATTCCTTAGTATGATACAATACTCTATTGTAAATAAATATGTGTAACTCGTCAACATATTAGCCTTAGAGTCGACTATTGGACTCGCCTTCTTCCGGGTTTTTGAATTTTATCAGCTGGTTCAGTGTATAATATTGGCGGATATCCAACAGACGATCGGTATATGCCAGAATCATTTATTTATATATTTACCTCAATGGCCAGAAAGCATTGACTTGAGACCCGAAAGATGTACTTTTGACATCTCATACAATCTTACTTATTATATGTGTAACTACACTTTTTCAAAAATATGTTTTTTTTTGCATTCACTTAGAAAATTGTGTTTTGTATTTTGACCTGCCTATACCAATACTCTATGTACATTATCTATATATTACATTGTGTGTATTGCACAGTAAAATTATAATAAAAATAGATAAAAAAGCGTCGCAAACATTTTCATTCTTTCGCGATGAAATAATGGCGCATTTGTCCCGTCTCGCCGTGTACGAGTAAATTAAACCAGCCCCTATTGTACTGGGCGAAGCTGTGAAAACAACATCCATCTTGCTCTGATAAGTATCTGCTGGGTACGCGAGACTGAGACAATCTGATCCGCAATATGTTTTTGTTGGAATAGGAAAAGTGGACAAGAAGTTTTCCTTCGCTTCCGCATCATAATTGGTTTTTTAACGTCCTCGTTCACATCGAGGGATGCTCTCTGAAATATAGTTAGGGGACTCAAAAACTGCTTGGTATGGAGGTACCATCGAAATATAAGCTCAACTATTGCTAAAATGCTCAAATGTTTATTGATTTTAGTTACTCATCAACTCACACAGAACCTACTAATGTTTACATACATAGGAAAACTTGTTACGGACCATACTTGACGTAATTAAGTATTGTGAAGTTATTTTTAAATACGCTGTTGGTTTTTTTTTACAAAATAAATAAATCAGTACAATCTCGTAGTTTTTTATTACTAAAATATGAATAAATTGATTAACTAATATTCCACTAACCAAGATAATGTTACAAAAAAGTCTTCGCGTAGTAAAACTCAAATATAATAACATAAAATCAAGTATAATGTCAGTTCGATTTCAGTATGGCTCTCGTAGTATTTTTATTTTCAGACGTTCAGTTCATGTAAATCGCAGCCTATCTTTCGGGACTCAAGTTGATTGATATCCGGAGCGTGGTATAACACTGCCTGTCTCACCCTTCAGCCCGAAACACAGCACATAGAAAAAGCATATTTCTCGTTATTTGTGTGTCACGACAAAACAGTACTCGTAAACGTATAAAGCATTGTCTCAATACATTTGTCTAAAGGCCATTAAAAAGTACTGACATTAAATCATTACAACATTTTTTGAAGACGTTGTTTGTCCACGATGATCCAAAGAGTGATAAGACTGAATCGAGTCTTAACAACCGAGTCTATACTTATCTTGTATCGCCTTTGCCCTTTGGGCTGACTATGTGATATACAATTTCAATACAGGTGCGTAGTGGTCTATTTGTCTAACGATGAGTTATACCTATTAGAAATTTATCTTACTGGCATTATTTCACGGGGTTGGCTCAACCGAGGTTCATATTTAGGGACTGCATTTGGTATTTCCATGAAACGGACTAAGTTTAATGAATGAATGAAATAAATAACTATGAACTTCCACTAATACGTTTCCGGATCGATACGACTGTCGTCCTTAAGAAATAGAGCGTACACTCTTTTAAAGAGCCGGCGATGCCTTTCTAGGATCTCAGGTCTTCCAAATGTTCATGGGCGGCGGTGTCACATGTCATCAGGTAAACCCGTCCGAATGCTGGATTGCCCCCTAATCAATAGAAAAATAAAAACTTATTTGCACAAATTATCCTACTTTTTGAATTGTTTCCGTAAAAAAATAATATGAGAATTTTAGCGCTTCATTTGTGCTGACCCATACACGCGTCTTATTCTGTATTAATGTCGCTTTTACAAAGTAAATGTGTGAAACTTGAACTAAATGGAAAGGGTGCATTAATGTTGCTCTATTTTTAGATACTGTTTGTTATATAGTTTTCAGTGTACTCGTACTTTGGGAAATACATTGAAGATAATTTAATTCAATTGGAGGAAATGAGCACATTTACGTCAGAATCGAACCGTTATTTAAATATATCTGTCACAACTATATACTTTATACAGCAGTACACATATCCATACTAATATTATAAATGTGAAAGTATCTCTGTCTGTCTGTCTGTCAGTCTGTCTGTTTGGTACGCTTTCACGCCTAAACGGCTGAACGGATTTTATTGAAACTTGGTATGTTGATAGTAGGTAACCTAGAATAGGTTTTAGGCTACTTTTATTCCCGTTTTCACCCCCCACTCCCCTAAAATGGGGGTTGGAAGTTTGTATAGAACATCCTACAATTTTGGTAGTACGACGCTGAAATTTGGTATGCGGACTATTTGTCAGAAACGAAAAAATATGGCATATTTTTTTTTCAAAAATTGACCCCCAAACCCTTCAAATAGGGGAGGAAGTGTCATATTCGGTTTTTCGCAGTTTTAAAGTAGATTTTATTGAAACTTGGCATGTTGATAGTAGGAAACCTAGAATAGGTTTTAGGCTACTTTTTGTCCCGTTTTCACCCCCAATCCCCTCAAATGGGGGTTGGAAGTTTGTATGGAACATTCCGAAATTTTTGTAGTATGACGCTGAAATTTGATATGCGGACTGTTTGTAAGAAACGAAGAAATATGGCATATTTTTTTTTTTCAAAAATCGACCCCCAAACCCTTCAAATAGGGGAGGAAGTGTCATATTCGGTTTTTCGCAGTTTTAAGGTAGATTTTATTGAAACTTGGTATGTTGGTAGTAGGTAACCTAGAATAGGTTTAAGGCTACTTTTTGTCCCGTTTTCACCCGCAACTTCCCTAAAAAGGGGGTTGGAAGTTTATATGAAACATTCCGCAATTTTTGTAGTACGCTGAAATTTGGTATGCGGATTATATGTCACAAAAGAAAAAATGTGGCATATTTTTTTTTTCGAAAATCCACCCCTAAACCCTCCAAATAGGGGAGGAAGTATCATATCCAATTTTCCGCAGTTTTTAAGGTAGATTTTATTGAAAGTTGGTATGTTGATAGGCGGTAACCTTGAATATATATGTGTGTGTGTGTATTTTTATATATATATATATATATATATATATATATATATATATATAATAGAATTCCCCTTCTCCT
The DNA here is from genome assembly GCA_019425675.1 of Leucinodes orbonalis. Taxonomy (NCBI): domain Eukaryota; kingdom Metazoa; phylum Arthropoda; class Insecta; order Lepidoptera; family Crambidae; genus Leucinodes; species Leucinodes orbonalis. Next base: position 118,451 of record PQWD01001786.1, on the reverse strand, counting down.
AACTTTAAAAAAAATACACACACACACACATATATATTCAAGGTTACCGCCTATCAACATACCAACTTTCAATAAAACTACCTTAAAATGCGGAAAATTGGATATGATACTTCCTCCCTATTTGGAGGGTTTAGGGTGGATTTCGAAAAAAAAAATATGCCACATTTTTTCTTTTGTGACATATAATCCGCATACCAAATTTCAGCGTACTACAAAAATTGCGGAATGTTTCATATAAACTTCCAACCCCCTTTTTAGGGAAGTTGCGGGTGAAAACGGGACAAAAAGTAGCCTTAAACCTATTCTAGGTTACCTACTACCAACATACCAAGTTTCAATAAAATCTACCTTAAAACTGCGAAAAACCGAATATGACACTTCCTCCCCTATTTGAAGGGTTTGGGGGTCGATTTTGAAAAAAAAAAATATGCCATATTTTTCGTTTCTTACAAACAGTCCGCATATCAAATTTCAGCGTCATACTACAAAAATTTCGGAATGTTCCATACAAACTTCCAACCCCCATTTGAGGGGATTGGGGGTGAAAACGGGACAAAAAGTAGCCTAAAACCTATTCTAGGTTTCCTACTATCAACATGCCAAGTTTCAATAAAATCTACTTTAAAACTGCGAAAAACCGAATATGACACTTCCTCCCCTATTTGAAGGGTTTGGGGGTCAATTTTTGAAAAAAAAATATGCCATATTTTTTCGTTTCTGACAAATAGTCCGCATACCAAATTTCAGCGTCGTACTACCAAAATTGTAGGATGTTCTATACAACTTCCAACCCATTTTAGGGAGTGGGGGGTGAAAACGGGAATAAAAGTAGCCTAAAACCTATTCTAGGTTACCTACTATCAACATACCAAGTTTCAATAAAATCCGTTCAGCCGTTTAGGCGTGAAAGCGTACCAAACAGACAGACTGACAGACAGACAGACAGAGATACTTTCACATTTATAATATTAGTATGGATATGTGTACTGCTGTATAAAGTATATAGTTGTGACAGATATATTTAAATAACGGTTCGATTCTGACGTAAATGTGCTCATTTCCTCCAATTGAATTAAATTATCTTCAATGTATTTCCCAAAGTACGAGTACACTGAAAACTATATAACAAACAGTATCTAAAAATAGAGCAACATTAATGCACCCTTTCCATTTAGTTCAAGTTTCACACATTTACTTTGTAAAAGCGACATTAATACAGAATAAGACGCGTGTATGGGTCAGCACAAATGAAGCGCTAAATTCTCATATTATTTTTTTACGGAACAATTCAAAAGTAGGATAATTGTGCAAATAAGTTTTTATTTTTCTATTGATTAGGGGGCAATCCAGCATTCGGACGGGTTTACCTGATGACATGTGACACCGCCGCCCATGAACATTTGGAAGACCTGAGATCCTAGAAAGGCATCGCCGGCTCTTTAAAAGAGTGTACGCTCTATTTCTTAAGGACGACAGGTCGTATCGATCCGGAAACGTATTTAGTGGAAGTTCATAGTTATTTATTTCATTTATTCATTAAACTTAGTCCGTTTCATGGAAATACCAAATGCAGTCCCTAAATATGAACCTCGATTGAGCCAACCCGTGAATTGCCAGTAGATAAATTTCTAATAGGTATAACTCATCGTTAGACAAATAGACCACTACGCACCTGTATTGAAATTGTATATCACATAGTCATAGTTTTATACATATATATATATATATAAAAGTTCAGAAATTTTACCCAAAACCCTTAATACTGATATAATATATATAAATATCTATGTAATTAGTGATGTATATATGGGAGGGGATCCGTTTTTGGAAATAGACTCCAAAACTTTTTAACTTGGGCGGGAGATTCCTATGTATAATGATATATATGTATACATAATTTTTCTTTATAAGTTTAAACAGTAGAAAGCTCAAAACAAGTATGATGGCTATTTGTCATGAACAATAAATATTGCATAATGAAGTTTTTGCAAACCGGCCCTTAAAGCCTTAAATAAGAAAAGAAGAAGCAGTGTTGAAATTATTCTGTTTTTGTTACCAAGTGGATGGCTCCACTTTCCTGGTAACGAAAACAGAACAATTTTGTCATCCCGAATTTAACGCGGGCGAAGCCGCGGGCAAAAGCTAGTGCGTTAATAAAATTACGAGCTTCACGCAAAGTTAGGGCGTAAGGACATTGCCTTACATTTTGTGGGGTAGACAAGGACGGTTACCTGCAGACTCTTTATATTTTCCGAAATCAAGAACGTATTTTCGGTTATTTTTTTCGGTCGGCCGATGATGCCGGTTAAGTCTGTCAAAAGTCTGACACACGGATTGACGAGCGTGCCTTCGTTTTACTATCTTTTTGTACTTGTTCTTGGCAGGTGCCTTGTACCATATTGTTTATCTACAGGTTTGTGGGAACACAACATAAGAACTTGCGGCACGTCTAGTTTAATAGACCTTATGATGATAGCGGCGATGGTTACATTTTTAATTTCCATTTATCAATTCGTACAATCTATTAATTCTATGTTTAAGATTGAGACGCTCAAATAATGAGATACTCAATTAAGACTTAAAATGTACAGACGAATAGACTTATCAGTAGTTGTTCAAATATTTAGTAACCACTTAGTTATCAATAGATTGAGGTCAAAAAAGTATCAATATTTTTAAGCATGTTAGCAAACTCTTGAAGCTCTATAATTATTCGAATGTTTCGCGTAAAAAAATGAAAGAAATGTATATTTAAAAAAAAACAACTTTTAATAGAGCCATTATAGTCGGTTTCATATTATCCAATAAGTTTAATTGCATAATTCATGTACGAAGTATAGTGATTAAAGATTATAGAAGGACTATGTATATGGACCTCACATGCCGATTGTCAATTATAGGAACGAATAGTTCAAACCCTATTGAACAAGAGTCAAGTCAACATATGTTTCTTTATAAAAATAGGACTGACACAAGATTCCTGCGGAAGCAGATATTTTAACAATTTCATCGAATTCGGTCACCTTTTAATTATCAAAGTTTAAAGAATAACCCTAGATTAATAAAATCAAACACTCATGTACACGAATATCCTTACTGCGTAAGGACTGACACAAGATTCCTGCGGAAGCAGATATTTTAACAATTTCATCGAATTCGGTCACCTTTTAATTATCAAAGTATCAAACCGCCAAATCGAATCATGTTTCACAATTTGGGGGCATTAAATCGCAAAAGTTGATCAGTATATTTCTTGAGTAAAGCACCGAGCGCCCACGCGCCTTCGTCCAGCCTCCGGCGTTTTGGGACAAACCAATATTTCTAACGAATATTAATAGCTTGTTTTCCTTGTTTTTTTGTCGACCCATCTTTGTTTCTTGGGAACACGCATTCTGTGCGATCCGGACATTCCTCTAAGTAGTAGTATTTAGAAGTTCAATTATAATTATAAGGTTAAACTAATACGGCGATGTTGTCAGAAGTTATAATTAAGTTGCCTATAGTAGTGTGTTCTTTAACGTTTTAGTATGGAATTCCCGATTGCTCAAATATATATATATTTTTAATAAATACGTTATGTAAAAAACACTAATTTGAACAATCAGGAATTCCATACTAAAAAGTTAAATACTTTGAAATATTATTTGCAAGCCAGTCAGACCGTGAGAAATGATGCTGATTTGAGTTACATAGTATGAGTATAGTGATGCTTAGATAGTTAAAAACTGATCTGCTAGACTAGCATCGATATGAAAGTCTGAAAGTTGTTCCTTATGCAGCATCTTTCAAATTTTTAGATCAAAAACTGTACTTCCCAAGTAATTTAGCCAAAAGTTTGTGTCACTTAAAATACTAAATTCGAGACAACAGAACGCCCACTGGAAATAATCATGTAACCTAAAATCCGTCAAAGAACCAGTGTTAAACATATTAAAATCGGTTTCTTCTCTCGTGTAAGCATTTCGATTGTAATCCGACACCCTGCCGGCAACACTCCCGCATCGGAGGGCTTTTTGGGAGGGCCGGATGCTCAGAATATTTCTACCATTGACACAATGGCCAAGGATTGTTTTTATCACCTTGCAAATTTTGACGCGGCGGCATTCGACAGGCAAACATTGACACTGTTTTGTCACAGTGAGGCGAAGGAAACATTTTCGCTTAGCGAGTATGATCTAATGTTTAGATTATTATGCAGTTTGATGTAAGTGTGAAAACTTCTGAACTACCCGCTAGTGTCGTGATGCGTTATAGACAAAACTCCTAGCAAATCGGTAGCTTTAATCATACCTAATCTGTAGAATTATCGCCTTCATAACTATTACTTACAATGATGAACTATTAATTACGATTTTTAAAAAAGTTTAAGTTCTATTTAATAATACGATTTGATACCAGCCTTAGAGTTCACTCCTGTTACTAGGCCTCACTCCGATCTCTTTCTGGCATAAATAAATATCCACTGACATTCGCACAGCGCCATATAGACCCAAGTTAATCGTGAAGCTTGTATTACGGGTACTTAACAACAGGTAAACATGCATTCCTAATTTTTTTTGTAAATACTGTATCTATTATACATTTTAAATATCCAGACCAATACAAAGACGTGTTCATGCACTCAAATGTTTGTACTACCCGGGGATCGAACCCGGAGCCTTGTGTGTAAGAGCCAACGTCTCAACCATTACGATAAATGGGTTGTCCTTCACCGAATGGCATAGGGTAGTATATTATATAATTTCTGATAAAAATAACCATATTCAGACTATAAATTATATATTTCATAAAATTTAATTCCACTTTCTGCTTTTGGCTGCTTACGGCTTCACCGGGAAATTTATGAGCGCTGAAAACGTAATCTTGCTTTCAGTCAATCAAAACAGAGTGAGAAACATAATTAAACATATAAAATCACGCACATTGTAACATTTCCTATCCTTCAAGAATCTAGACCTGCTCTAGAATAATGCAAGTACTACCCGGTGCAATAAGGCTTTATGTGCCTCACATATGTTAGGTCAAAGCGGCACCACAGGATGCGAACATTTATTAGGTTATTTTGAAAGAACACATGAATGATGCAGCGAGAACACGTCGTCTACAGCACGATGGAATCCACAAAGCTCCAACAGATAGCTTTTTCTTGAAGCATTGAAAACATCTGATAGCTCATTTAATTTAATGAGCTTGCTATTTCCAGTAACTTCGACTTAGACAATGCCCTTATCCGAAAGCAGAATGCGAACGATTGACACCTTTGACGTGACACATTGCATAATTTTTCATTAAGCTTAACTCATAAATGCATTGACATACTCAGCGTTTAATTGCCGCATTTTCTATATAATCGAGTTACACCTGGGCACATTAAATTTTATAGATCATGTGTAGAGTTAAGAATTTAAAAACCTGGACTCCTGTGGAATTTTGAATTCATACCTATGAGTAATTTTAATTATAAAATTTCTACCTTAAGACTAATGACGTGTTATTTTAATAACGTCGATAAAACTTGCTCATGAAAAGGAATCTACTTTTTATTCATTCTCTATCATATTGGTAAGTATTATATAAAGTAGCCATATATATATTTTGAGTATAAATTTTATATCTAAACCTAATTACCAACACAAAGCAATTAAAACAGGTCTCTACTACTTGGGTGCAATTTATGACAACAAAATTTGTAAGCACGCAACAGACAAAATGGTTGTCTTTATAAAATAAACAAATGCAGATAGTAAAATGTCAGGACAAATGACGGTAATAAGATAGGAAGGATGATGCGTAGGTCGGCCGACACTGGAGCATCCCGAGACTTCTATTGTTACATTGCAACTGTTTACATTTTATGTAACTCTAGTTCTGAAATCAATTCAAGTATTAGTCGATGGTGCAACGATCTAAGATTTGAATTTTTTGGTTATCAGATTACATAGAGGATTCCTTTAAATTAAAAATTGGACAAGTGCCAGTCTCATGGAGGGTTCCGTAGCAGCAAGAACAAAAATTTCGAGTTTCAGTTCAATGTATGGGGAGCCCCAAAAATGTATTTCCAAATTTTTTTGCGTTACCTTATAGCGGTTTATAGAAATATTATAGAATACAAATACTCACAAAGTTTCAACAGTATAGTTCTTATAGTTTCGGAGAAGAGAGGGTGTTACATGTAGATGGACAGACAGACAGACATGACGAATGTATAAGGGTTTATTTTTTTCCCTCTGGCTACAGAACCCTAAATAGTAATACTAATGAACAAATCATTCAAATAATTTTTGCTTTCGACTGGTGGGAGTGTTGTTGGCATGTTATTGGGGGAAGGATTTGCGCAACAGAGGACATCTTGTGGTTGATATAAATATGTATATGTCAAATAAGGTATTCATGTCTTTAAGATTATACTTGGATGTTCATATTTATAATAGAAATCAACTCAATTATACGTCTCCACCGAGGGGCACGGACCTACCAGGCCTATAGGGTGTATAGGCCTTAGTCGTCTACTCGGGCCCAATACGGATTGGCCGACTTCACGCATAAATTTTGAATTTCTGCTTAGGCGTGCGCAGGTTTCCTCGCGATATTATCCTTCACCGTAAGAGCGACGGATAAACGTACATATATATTGAACCTGCAACCTGCAGATCGAAATGCAACAGTCCACACCAATGAACATTGACGCTCATAAGTAGGATAGTTTGATTAAGATAAGAACAAGATTTGTTGATATTTTAAGCTTAGCTAAAACTCTACCTTAAAACACTAATTTTAGATTGAAAAGCAATGTGATGAACACTGTTGTGTTGTTTCTTATTTGAAACCACATTAAATCGCCATATTTTAAAAGAAAGATTAACAACTTCGCTTTTGCAAAGCCTTATTACCCCGTCACTATGTAAACATTTGTTTCCTTTACTAAATGATTCATGCGAGTAAGATGCGCGGGGCGGATATTAGTAATCAGTCGATTATAGTTCCGATGTAATCCTTGTTTCATGGTCATTTATATTGACTCGATTGATTAATGATTTCTTGCGATGGTTATCTCATCAGCCCTTTAGTTTGATTTATTTATTAAAGAAATGAATACCTTTTTAATACACGAACTCTGGTAAAACTAGGTATTACTGCAAGATATTAATTCATGAGCTGCAAATTGTGGGTGGCTTGTACGTACTCGAAGCCAATTATGCGTAATCAATAATTGCAAAGCAACTTCTTTGTCCACATTTAGATCTCATTTTTTGCTTTACTACTTATGCGTGTATTATTAGATACAGATAATAAATAATAATTCCGATTAACTTTGTTGCCAGTAATAAATTATCGCAGTCGGTGCAGATAAAAAACTGAAAAGACTGTGCAATTAACTGATAGCTAACCGAGCCGATACGTATCGGCCGGTATGCGATTCTGTTCGATAGAAACGAGCTGAATACATGAAATCCGATGCGTAGAGACGTGTCACGGCGGATTGTTTTTGTGCGCGCTCCAGAGCGCTGTTTGCACAATCTCTTTGACGTTTAGCAAAATTCCAGAGCGAATAAAAACAATTTTCACGTCTCCGCAGAATGTTAGGGCTCGCGGACGTGTCTTCGGCTACTCGGTGGTGACGTTTTTCAGTTTCGGCGGCCTTTGCAACGACTGTGCTGGGTAATTTATTCAAGAAACGCTCACTTTGTTATTTAAATGGCCGTTGACAAATCCGTATATATTGGACTGGGTATGTGTATTGGGTGTCGTCACCTCGATGATGCGCCGAGGGCGACACAGGGGTGTTTCGACAAAGAAGACAAAAAGTAAAGCGCTTAACGCATTCATTGTCTCTGTAAGCGATTACAGCGGTGTATGTCGGTGTGCGTGTGGGGTTGCAAGTGAGGCACGGTATGTATGAGTGTGTGAGTGATTTAAATGTGTGCGTTGATACCGGCGTGTGTGAAGAGGGTTGTAATGTTGCTACCGACGGGTGATGAGCCGACCACGCCCAACCAATAATCGGTTGTTTTTACACGCATACTCAGTAGAGGTATCATAATTAATAAGCTGTATTTAAAAAGTGGATTGTAGCAATAGGTAGTATTCTTATATGATTGTTAGTTATATCACCTACTTCTATTCGATATTTTAATGACTTTGAGATTTGTCGTCAAATTTTCTTATATTTATATCATTAAATGAATAGTAAGTAAGAATGGAAATAAAAATGTAAAGGTACCTATATAAATGGCTTCGGATTTCAGCATGATCGTGCAAATCCCTCTCACACACATACAGTTCATTGTGTATATTTTTTATACAATTTATCAATCGGGGCAGATGTCCGGATAGTATAAACACCTTTCCAATGCACCCAACTATTGTAGGGTTACGACATTATCATATTCGGTTAAAATGGCCGAACATTGTAGCGAGGCTTACAGCTTATTTGAGAATTATTATGTTTTCAACACTCATTAAGTACCAATCAATCAGTCTGGATAAGAAAAGAGGCTGCAGCTATGTCCAGCTGCGGATTGAAATAAATTCAAGCAAACACGATTTACTTAATTGACTTAAATAAAATGAAAATTCTGAAAAGAACTGAACAGGTACTAAATAACCGTTACTTGTTTCAAATCAGAAAGTAATTATTTGCATCACCTCCAGGACGGTAGGGAAACAACCAAGCCATACATATTTACTGATATGTAGAATTTGTTGAAGTTATGGTCGGTAGAGTAAGGCCGTGTAGATTCAGGTGCTTGACTCTACTTGAGATCTGATATCTTTTTCAAAGCTCAAACCCTATGTGATCGTTTTTGCAACATTTCACATGAAATGTTTTCGGTGGATTTTAGTTCATTTTGAACAGACTTTTAAGTTTTTTTTTCTTAAGTATTTATTAATAGGCGTTTTGATTACTGCCTACAGTCGTGTAAAAATTCATGTCCAAATTAATAAAATTAGTGAAAGTACCATATAAACGTCCATCATTTTAGAACATGTGGGCCGAAAGCCATTTTGTTGTATATTAAACTTAGATTACATCCGAAATTTCAGCTATCTATCAATTCAGTAAGTAGCCAAACATCATCAGTGATGATCATAAATCGGTGTATTTTAGATATCAATAAAATCTAGAGTATTAGAGCTAATCAATTGACTTTGTATATTTGATTAGTCTATTATTGAATCATAACATTAATAAAGTATTTGGTACATTGGAAACCAACTCTATGAAAGTTAAAAAACGACAAAACACTTCGAGAAAAGGTAGGTTGCGCTTCGCTTAGCTCATCTTGGCGGGGCACTACCGTGCACCAAGATATAACAGTTTAGATTACAATTTGGACCATCGAATAGACAACGAGTATATGTTATCCAAGAATTGAAAAAGAAATAAACAAACATATATACACGTATATGAAATCTAAATAAATGTAATATAATGTTACTTCACCAAAATGGCGAATCAATTGTTTCATCAAATATTTTCATAAAACAAGATAAGCAAAAAACAATGGATTAAAAAAACATAGATGTTAGGTTACTTATGTTCAAGAGTGCACTTTAACCAGGAAAAGTAAGGATTAAAGATAAATAACTATAAACGGATAAACTGTTAGCTAAAATGTTAGCTATTACTCCAAACCGCCTTGTAAACGCAAAGCTATTAACTAATAATTTCCCGCTTTAATAACTTCAAGGAATGTGTACAAACCATGGGAAATAACTGAGAAGCAAGTTCGCGGACGTATTTCACTAGCACCATGACTACACTGTCTCATGATGATGTTGAGAATTATTGACTGGTACACATTAACCGCTCGCTTGTTTAACCATAACCGCGGTCTGCAGACGACGGGTCTAACAGACTAGCCAATTTAAAATTGAACAGTTTAATTTTGAACTTTAAGTGAACAGAAATAAGGGTTTCTGCAGGCTGTTGGTGTACCTACAGCAGGGGTGAGTGTATTGTTTGCAAAATATTTTGAAAGCGTCATTTTATACGGCATATTAGGCACTGCTTTTGATAGTTGGGGGGACGTCTTCACCGGTCCAATCATATCATCATTACGCATTGTGCTCACCCCAACGCTTCACTGTTGAAGTACTCATAAAGAAACTAATAAATCTATAACGTTTTTTGGTATATCATCGATCGGGTGTTACATTCTATTGCATTAAAATACACATTTTTTAATTGGCGTCTCAGCCCGACTTTGCCTGGGTTTCAGACGTCCCTTTTTAGAAACATTGCTTAATTGTTGTTTCTCTAACGTTGTAACGGACATATTGAAATATTTAGAAATGGCTGATCAACCAAAATGACTTATTAATATAAATGTTGTTTCTTGTTTAGTTCCCATATTATATTAAGAAAATGAGAACTACCTTGGTCTTATTTTGATGCTAAATGACGCTTAATAGGGATTTTCATTTATTTATATTTAAAAAAGCTGAAAGCCACATAAGCTTTATGAGCTATTGCTCATGTTATTACTGTCTTTAGGTAACCCTTATCATTAGTCGGTGTGAACTGTCTTCTTTTACAAAAAAAATATGATTTATTTGTGGGTGTCTATCTTTAACAGGAAACACGTATTACATCTACCGTGTCATTGCACTTATTCTTGCTCTATTGGTTGAATGATCTTAATCGAAGGGGCATTCATAGAAATTCCTAAATTCTTGATTTGACGTATTCGGGTCACTTGTTAGCAACGAACTATGATCTTACTTTTGATCACTGTCATCAAGATCATTAGGCGGTTTCAGCTTTATCTCTATCTTCTTTTATTCATATTTTTAAATGTATGACGCACGCTTAAGTTTTACAACAAAAACAAACAGCACGTACAAATCAAAAACTTAATGTTAACTTCAATATAATTCAGTCACATAATTTTAATTTTTGGACACGAGACGGCGAGCGATGCTAGCCGCGGGCAGCGCTCGGCTCGTTTGGTACATCAACGCTTATTATGTTTGACTCGGCTTAATAGACTGGCGATAACATCGCAAACTGATATCATAATGTTATGATGGGGGTGTTGCTACAATAATGTATGAATTTCTAAGAAAAAGTATATAAGTATGTTTACCAGTTGTTTAGTATCTATAGCAGAAGCTTCTAGATGGCGCTGTGTAAATGGTGGTGGACATTTGTTTTATTCGTAATTTATAAGATAACACATAAAAACCGCGTAAATAGTTAATTAGTTTGACTTTTTCTTTCAACATTAGGTATTTAATTTTTAAATAGTCCAACGGGAAAAGGACATCAACTAAGTTACTTACCTAAAGCTTTTCATAATTTCGTATTCAATAAAAACATAGTTGAAGAGTTTATTTATAAAATGATGATTTTTCAAAATAATATATGACTCATTGACACCCTACACTAATCATCACTTATATTTCGATTAAAGTAGGTACCCAAGATTTGTATGTATACTTTATTTGAACACTGAAAAACTTGCATATAAATAAATAATGCATTATTTTCGAACCATAAATTAAAAGGTAATCCACCTGCAGTTATATTTCAAGGGGATTGAATCATACTGTGCAATAGCTACCGATATTATTGTATCATCTTACAGTGCGTAGGCAATAAAAATATCGGTTACATACGACTGGGGTTCGAGATGCCGCCGTGTCACGCTACCTTGTTACAATACCACCGTATCACTTAAAATATCAATATCTCTTAAGTAAGACTTTAAGTATTTAATAAGGAAGGAAGTCAGACACTCAAAGATCAATCTTTTTATTCGAATACGAAAGCGAATGTAAAAAGATATGCAGTTGTTTCGGTACATCACTAGCTGTCAAAATGTTTAATAAAATTAGGTTATACTCAATTAATTTCATTTTTGAATTGCCATTATTATTCTCTAAATATTTTATTGTATTCTAGATCTGTTATTTTGAAATCAAATGAAGATGTAAATTTTACATTTGTACAGAATTATTTTATGAAACGAATATCATATTGTAGTTTGTCACAAATAGAAGAATAATTCGCCAGGACATAATTTAGTGTCCGACATTAGTTAATTAACTCAATAATGGCTGCAGTCTCTGTCCACTCGGCTTCACGCAGCCTCCTAACGCTAATTTATAGCGCCCATAAAACAATTCTTCAAACTTCCCCACAAAAAGGTTCCTATTCAAAAGCCCGTATGAGATAATAGGACGGGGGCACAGGACAAAAGTCCAAACGCAACACTGAACGGTGACGGGAAAAAATAAAAACATCTGGCCGTCCGCGACGCCACACGAATTCCTGGACGGTTCCCTAAAAATCGACATTTAAAGTTAAGTACCAATACTTTACCAAACAACAATGGTCCGGTGTGAGGAACCACGGAACTGGACGTTTTAATTTATGGTACTTTTTTTCATGTAACATTACACAGTTCAGATGAATCTTTCTACTTTTGTAATGAATTGAAAAATGGAGCTGTGACTCGAAACAGTTTTTGTTCATACCGAGAAACGGACTTCACAAGTCGTAGCCGTTAGATTTGTTTGTGTTCAGATCGAGTTACAAGGGCTCCTGACGTTGTGTTTGACGCGATTGTGTCTATTTGGGCGCTGGCGAGGCGAGCTCGCGGCCTGGGGGGCGTTTCATTATGACTTAATGAGAATCGAAATGTTTCGCCGGATCGGCGCTCTTTCGCTTCAATAACTTCGACATCTTGCTGTGCCACTGCCGGATGCTAAGTGTTATCGTTTCAACCTTGACATCGGTCGGTCGCAACGAATCAATTCCACTGCTGCGATTTTAAAAACTATTTTACGATCATTCTTCAAGGTTAATAATATAAAAAAGAGGGACTTACCAGTGTGCGTTCTCTTGTGGATTTTGAGGTTTTCCGATCTCGCGAACACTTTCCCGCAGCCGGGAAATGGACAAGGAAAGGGTTTCTCGCCGGTGTGCACTCGAATGTGGTTCACAAGCTTGTATTTCGCCTTGAACGGCCTGCCGTTCCGCGAGCAGCTCTGCCAGAAGCACGCGTGGGTCGTGCACTCAGGTCCTCCCACATGTTCCACAGTCAGGTGCGTCACTATCTCGTGCATACTTGAGAATAGTTTGTTGCACATTTTCCTAGGGGGCGGTTGTTCGGGGTCGAGCCATTGGCATCGCATGTCCCGCCGGGGGGGCGCCCTGACGTACCGGAGGAAGGCGTGGGGAGCGTGCGCGTGCGAGTGCGGCACTAGCGGAGGTGCGCCGCCCTGGTAGTGGACGTCCCCGCGCCAGTCCCAGCTCTCTGCTCGAGCGGTTGCTGAGGGAAGAGCTCGCCGCAGGTGCCGTAGTCTCTGAGGTAGCCGGGCTGGTAGGAGTGCAGTGGGTAGGGCTGGTAGTGCGGCGGGTGGTGGGGGGCGGGGTGCGGCGCGGCGGCTCGGTGCTGGCCGCCGCCGCACCCCGGCTGCGGGACATCTTGAGGCCGTAGGAGGCGAGGTGCGCGTGGTTGGTCTCGAGGAAGGCGTTCATGGCGGGGGCCGCCGCCGGCGCATAGCCCCACTCGCCCGCCACCATCCACGCGGCGGGGGCGCCCCGCTGCCGTCTCTTTCGGTGACTGACTCCACTCCGATGTGCCTCACACTCGTCACGTACTCTCGCACTCTGCTCGCATTACTTTTCGCACACGAGCGTGACACCCTGTTGAAGATAGAGCAATTATATCAAACGGATTGTGATGATTGAAGATTTAGAAGTGGCGTATATAAAATGAACCTAACCCGCGCTTCATACCGTCCCGAATCAAATTTAAAACCATTTCTCAAAATAATAACACGCATTCGTGCACCCATAACTGACGACGAGCGTTTATTTATAATAAAAAAAATGTGAGGCAGGTACTTTTGGACATTAAATTAAACTGTGGGTAAATTTATAGGACATTTTTATACGTCTGAGACAAAAATTTCGATTGTATTCGTGTATATTTAATTTTACTTTATTTGTTAGGTTGGCTCCATTCCCTTTTATGAGCGTGGTTTAGCATCGATGGTTTATTAAAATAGTTTTATGAATGACAAAAACCAGTTTGCTGTGGCAGACGACACTGTTCGTTTTATTATTTCTCATCCCTTTAGATATAATTATTACATACTAAAACTAGCAGAAACTTGTATTTTGTGTTCAGTTAAGATTTTATTTGTTTTTGTACAATGTTGGTGAGCAATATTTATGCGTGCAGGGAATTGCATGTAGCGCTACGATACCGTGCATTAAATTGCACCAATCATGTGGAACATACTAGCTTTTTTGTAGTAATAAGAATAACGATTAGTTCATAGTTTATCGTAACATGATTTTTTATGTGCACAGAAAATTGTTTGACTACGCACTGGGAAAACTTTTTAAATACCGAAATAATTTATTCAGCACATTATTTTATTTGTAACTTTTTGATCCATCACACGGAAAAAAAGAAAGCTTTTACGCTAGAAGGACTCTAAAAGATCCGTCTATTGATGAACTGACTTACAGAAGCGAAGCGGAAGCGGAAACGAAATTTGTTGACCACTGACTTTTATGGACTCTATGAGATAACAAAATGCATTACAATGATAAGGATTTTAAGACATTATGTTTAATCCTGCCAAAAATAAGGTTTTACTTAATTAATTTAGATTTTTTTTCATAAGGATAAAAGCGAACTGAATAGTTATAGCTACTTTGCTTTGGTAAGTGATATGCCTGACCATGACAGACAGCATTGAAGGAAACCAGTCGAGACCAGAGAGTCACGCCAACCAGTTCTTCTGCATCTATGGCGACTGCACTCGTCACCCGAGTTAACAGATGTTAGGCCTCTTAAACCACGTAATTAAGTAATTAACAAAATTTTAAGAACATAGTACCTTAGTTACTTCCTTTATTCTTCTGGGTAGAAAACAATAGTCAGATCCAACGAGAGATTTACATTTGACATTCACAGTGATCTATTGGGACCTAAAATTTTTTTTTTTTTTTTTTTTTTTTTTTTTTTTTTTTTTTTCGGAATGACTTATTGCTGTTGGCCGCAGGTGGCCTTCACAGCTTCACCGGACAGTTGGCGAGCGCAGATGGCTCTCAGCCCAACCTAAAATTGATGAATCATTTCTGATATTGATCTTCAAAAGCACGGACGGACTTGAGATAATATTATTGTGGTTACCTATCCAATTACCGAACATTGCTGTAGTCGCTTCACTTGCGCCATCGTCAACTGAACACGACATTCCACAATTTAGGAGGTTGATCTCATAATTATCATCATCAGCTCATATGCCGTCCCTACCGAGAGGCACTAGCTTATCTGTAAAGTGTGTATAGGCCGTAGTCGTCCATACAGGCCTATTGCGAATTGCCCGACTTCAAGCATAACCTTTGAATATGTTCGTACTTAGGTGTTAGCAGGTTTTCTCACGATCTTATCCTTCACCGTAAGAGTAGCGGATAAACTGGTCAACAATATTGAAATTCGAAAAGACATTGGTAGTAGCGGGATTCGAACCTGATTGATCATAAATCAAACTATGCCAAAACCTAAAACTTCTCTGTAATTAGAAGACTCCAGATAAAACAAATCATATTTATTAATAAATTCAAAAAATTCACAAATAAATAAACAACGATCTAATGAGATGAAGGATTTTCATGAAGATTAAACACCAACAGGAGTTATATTCAAAAACTTACTAGCTTATGAAAGAAATGCAAAGATTAATTAATACGTTATATAAATATGATATTAAGAACGTAAATATATTCATTAGTAAACCTACCAGTCATTACTGGTCAATTAAGTTTTACCGTGGAGGCGTTTTAATATTTATTTTTGCAATTAAGTTATGGGATATGAAATCTATACTTATAGGTAAACGATGTACTAATTAATCAACATGTAAGGAAAATGGTTCATCAATTAAACTTAAAATTTTCAAATACCTATCTTTATATGAATGAGAAGCTCGATGGCTAGTTGGCGTTTATCCAGACTGATTGAATACCTGTTTTTACATTGGGATGGGCTTACGATGATTACTTTTAAATTTACCATTTTTGCAGAATAGGTAGCAAACTTAAGTTGTTAATAAAGGTTTTTTGAATAACTCTCAATTTGATTACATACGCTTATATATTGTCATGGGAAAAACAAAGATTTACCGGGAGCTTTGTCCTCTTTGTTACTTAACACAACAACGTATCGTTAACATTGAAGTTTTTTTAACATTATCATTAACTTTTTTTTATAAATAAGAAAGTACTTGAGACGATGTCCCATGAAATACTATCATGGGTCCTTACCCATGATAGTGTTCATGGGACATCGTAGGGTATCGTAGGGTAGGGTAGGGGCACCAGCAGTAAACTTTTGGGATCCATGCAAATCCCGCCATGCACTGAGTGCAACCGTCAAAAGAGCAAGTGAAGCACACATTGACAACACCATGGGTTTTGGTTAAGTACTTTACTGACGAAAAGCTATTGAGTAGTGAACGTTGAAGCTGTAGTCGAATAAAGTCCTAGTAACAAGCGGGGCAGGCAGGATATTATAAAGACTTATACTTGATAAGCATGAAATTTGACAAATAACCTTCTATTCTTACAACTTTCGCGTTATAATTGAGTTAACGGATGACTTAAGCAGGACTGGGCTCTATAAATCTTATATATACTCGCGTGCAAGTAAATCGACTCAAGCCTCAAGTGCGCATAAAAAGTGATATAACTAAAAAATGACTTATTTTACCTCTATATAATGTTTTACATAATTAAAGCCTAGTAATTAGGCTTTCAAATGGTAGCATAATATCAGTTATTTAAATAAACACTTGTATTTAGAATGCAACTGAACGCAACCTCCCGTAAACTGCTCTGCGCTCTATTCACAACTTGCGCGACACAACTCCCTATAAAACCCCCTGTAATCGTTTTTTTCTTATCAGTCGCTCATTAGACGTTGACCTGAACACATCTCTGCAAATTAAAGCCGTCATTTGAAGAAAATTATGGATACAACACCTGAAGAAGCCGCTCAAGTCGTTGCCCTGTTGCAAGAAGGGTTGAACCAGCAAGAAGTCGCTCGTCGTTTGAATATGAGTCAGTCCGCTGTCTCGAGAGTATACAGAAGGTTTCAAGAGACTGGTGCCTTCACTCGGAGGCCTAATACCAGCCGACGCCGGTGCACCTCGGAGCGTGACGACCGGTTTTTGGTCTCGACCTCTCTCCAAAATCGACACCTTACCGGCGTAGATGTGCAGCAGGAGCTACGTCAATTAGAAGAAGGTTGAAAGAAGCTAACCTTACTCCGAAAAGACCCGCTACAGGCCCGAAGTTGACCACAGCTCATCGTCAAGCACGCCTTCACTTTGCTCGAGAACATTTGGATTGGAGCATAGAGCAATGGCAGTCAGTCCTGTTCACAGATGAGACGAGGATGTGTCTCCATGGCAGCGACAGGAGAGGTCGGGTATACCGTCGTCCCGGTGAACGGTTTTCACAGTGCTGCTTTGTGGAAACCGTTGCATATGGTGGCGGATCTTGCATGATGTGGGCTGGAATTTCCTTAGAAGGCAAAACGGACCTTGTTTTCGTTCCTGGGGGAGGCCGGGGAGGAGGTCTGACCAGTGATCGTTACATTGAAAATGTTCTACTGGATCAAGTTGTCCCTTATCAAGGCTTTATTGGGGAAAATTTCATCTTGATGCATGACAATGCCCGATGTCACACTGCTCGAGCCACACGTGATTTCCTGAACGAAGTTGGAATTCACACTATGCATTGGCCAGCGCTCAGCCCCGATTTAAATCCCATTGAGCACATATGGGACGAGCTCAAAAGGAAAGTTAGAGCGAGGAATCCAGCTCCGACAAACATCAATGAGCTCAAGACTGCGTTGGTAGAAGAGTGGGGTCGAATACCACAATCATCCATTAAAAAGTTGATAAGGTCGATGAAGAATCGCATGAGAGCAGTGATCAGAGCTAGAGGAGGGAATACCAAATATTGACACGAATATTTTTTTTATCTTACGCACATTTTGTTTCATTTAAACACAATAACCCCATACTGTGAAATTGTATGAATTTTCAACATTTTTTACATTATCATTAGCATTAACCTTTTTTACTAAACTACTGAATCGATTTTCATGCAACTTACACCATTTTAAAGCTCAATTACTAGGCTTTAATTATGTAAAACATTATATAGAGGTATAATAAGGCATTTTTTAGTTATATCACTTGTTATGCGTACTTGAGGCTTGAGTCGATTTACTTGCACGCGAGTGTACTTAATACTAGTGGAGATTTTTATAAAACCTAAGTCTTGTTGATTTTAACAATAATGAAATATTTGAATAGACAAAATTCTAGAGTGATGCACGCCGTGTGAGAATAAACAATGAATAAGAAATTAACTGGATTATCAGCACCATCATATTATCTCATCACTCCCAAACATCTTGAAGCTGTCAATCAAAGGCAACTTAATTTTTTGCCAGCCAATAATCGCGTTACAACAAAATAATGTTGTTTATGTATTGTTTAAAAGACTCAACATGGAACGGCCCTGTGGGCCTACCTGGCTGGCCCGTTAAACAATGTCGTACCTTTCAGATTTACATCTAATCTTTACATTATCTTGCGGTACCCCGCTGTGCGGCCGCTTCATCACAAAGCAACGGGTTGACAGATATCTACAGGCAGACATCGGGCAATGGGATTAAAATATGTCATGTCCTCGCGCCCAAAACTTTTTCCAATGGAACCCGGACTTAAACCCTTGTGGGAGTCTCTAACAGCAAATCCGAAGTTGCACCAGCTGCAACGAGATTGCAGTTTTACAGAATTAGTCATAATGCCATTAGAGATGCGCAATGATTATCCGTTTAACGGATCTTTACGCGTTTAACATGATACTTTAGGAAACATACGGTTGAGTTTAATTGCTTTTGTTAAATTAAATCCAATTATAAAGAAAAGATAAGAGTTTGATCCTCTCATTAATCCTCACAACATGACGTAATATTCGATGATAACCATCAAGTTTATGGCGTTAATTATTAATATTAAGTTATGGTTAGAATGAGACAGCTGAAACAAATTTGATAGTACTTTCACACGTCTAGATATGTGAATAGATTTTATCCGCTAACAGCTACAGTTTAGCTATTAATTGCAGAGCTGCTAATGAGCTGCTTGCAGCATCAAGGTAATTATTTAACGTTAATTTTTACTTATAAATACTTGAACTTATTATTTCTTAGTTTTTAGGTTTATGAACGTATCACCTTTATTTCAAATTTTCTACAAATACCTTTATTCGAAAGTAAGATTTATAAAATATTTTATATATGTGCTTAGGTACACAAGGAAAAAAAAACCATTTAATGCTCATTTCTTAAAAGTGAACCCTACAAATTTGTTATAAACTTTGTTTTTTATATTGATTATATTTAAAAGATTTAGATCCAATGAGTATTATAGTCATTGTATTTCAATAATAATAATACACAGCAAAAGCTTTATTAAGATTAGGTATATATATGTTTATGAACTTAATAAAATACTCATAAAGTAATAGTTTAGTATGAACTATTTTGATTTAGGTATCTAAGTTTGCAAAAAGGGTGAAAGGTTTTATTTAATTATAAATAATCACAATATAATGGTGCTCAATTAAATGATATTATTAGTGCATAGTGTAAGAAATGATTGTACAATCGCATTCATCATCCGATAAAATAATAATAATTAATATTTGAAAAGAAACATTGTTTTTAGTTTTTATTTATTAGTGAGCGTCGGTGGCTCAGTGGTTCGGACTGTCGACTTCCTATCAGGAGGGCTGAGGGAACCACGACACGTACCAATGTATTTTCGAATTTTCGAAAATATATGTACGTTATCCGACGTTCGTACGGTGAAGGAAAACATCGTGAGGAAACCTTCATGCACACTTGCGAAGAGATTCGAAGGTTGTGTGTGAAGTCGTCCAATCCGCACTGGGCCCGCTTGGACGACCCGCGTACGGGTAGGCTCGTGCCCCTCGGTGGGGACGTTTAATGAGCTGATGATGTTTGTTTTATTGTTTTTATTAGCAAAAATATTTTTTGGTAAAATTGCACATAAAAATCGAACAAATGTCTGGCTATGGCGTATTATACCAGTAAACGTCGGCCCAAAAAGTGCTGGATTGACGTCATCATGAGCGACATGCGGGCAAACAAACTTACCAACGAGGATGCACAAGACCGCACGAAGAGGGTCAGAAAGATAAGAAAAGAGAGGACCTTGAGACTGGGATAAACCGTACGGATGATAATGATGAAGTTTGTAAAAAAAGAGATAATTAAAAAATGTTGTTTCAGTACTTTTATTTATTTGTATCACAGTTTTTATTTGTAAATTTTATGCAAAAAAAAGGTTAATTCTCTTTCTTTCTTTCTTTTCTTCATATATCTAAAAATTAAAATAATAAAAAAAAACCCTTCGATTGACAGTTTTGATAACATACAAGTAATAGCAAATATAAAAGCTTTCCGATTAGGTAAAATGTAGAGTCAAGTCCTATAATTTTTCATCAAATTGTTTTCAAATTCATTATTGTATTTACTTGGCGATGTTACAGTGATTGTACAATTACCGCGATCGTATGTTTACGGATATGAAAATTGTGTTTTATTTAAAATACAAGAGTTTCTTATACTCAAAAATTTATTTATTATTTACAGAAAGAATGTATGCATATTTTTCAAGTTTGTAGTTTTGCGATTAATATAAGTCGGGATAATAACCGTAATAAATAATATGTCAATAAGTTGTTTTAAATAATTAATATCATCGACTGATATCATTTATATTTTTTATTAACGTATAGGTCGGAATGCAGTAGGCTGTGAAAGAAACTCTATCATTATCACTCTACAACTGTTGTTACAAAATTTGTTACTAAGTTTTTCACAAATATTTTGTAACTGAAAGATTATATAACGAAAAAGGTCACACATTGATATCTGATGATTTGTAAAATGTTTCATACGCTTTCTATGTTAAGCTATTATATTCTTTGATTTAATTTACTTGCATGACTTGATCTATTTATTATATAGAGGTATTGGTTTCGGCAAACTATTTGGGATTTGCATGTAATATTAAATTACACTCAGCTATGTAAGACAACTTTTTAGAAATGTCAACACTCTATAAATACTTTCAAGAACTTGCAATTCGCCTTCGAAAGCAAGCTATACGCTCAAAGACTATCGCGGAAAGGCATGGAAAATCTATTGTTTTCGAGTATCGTTATCTCCAGCAAGTCTTTGACCATCTACAGTACAATAATTCTATAGGTACAATATTATCTTAAGGTCTATTCAAGTTTTTAAAAACCTTACTTAAGTTCATTACGGTGACTACTGTAATTTGTTCTGCTCTATTAGCCGACATGTGATATTGATTTCATTGTTTAACTTTTACCGTTATTAGGTCAATTGCTTAAACCTTACTACTGACTAACTTGCCGAATTTATTGGGTAAAAGCATTGTCTTAAATCTACGACAGTTTAAATTATTTTAAAACAGGCAAAAAAATACCTATCAAATATTATATTGTACCAACAGAGTTACAGTAATGATTATAGTCATCTAAGTCTATTTCAAATATGGCGAAACGTTTTTATAAAATTTTAAGTTGCGGAAATGCAGTATGTACTTATGGGTAATAATTTTATAGAGAATTGACAGATACAACAATTATGTTGAAAATATTTTTTAGTTCACAGCAATAAATACTTAATAATACCTACTGTTAAAAAGTTATGAACTTGTAATTTTATGAAATCATTACTGTTTTTTTTCTGTAAAAGACAACAACAGCACAAAATATCGTTCCAGTAGATAGATAGATCATTTAATTTGATTTGATATTAAGTATCCAAGTTTATATAAATGGTCTTATATTTTTATCATGCATGGCAGGTACTTGATATTTAATGTGTTGAAGTTTGATTATTTTTTAAAGGTTTGTTTACTACTAAGAAAGTTGCCTACCGCCTAAATTTATGCCTTACACATTCAAATATTATTAATTATATAATTAAATAATATTATATTATAGTTAATAACGCACGAATAATCATAATAAAATAAACATCAAACTTGGTATGCGTTCTAAAGATAAATAATTTACAAAACAATACTTACTTCCGAAGTTATAGAAATCCAGTCTTTAGTTAAGTAAAGCTGTATCACTATATGTTTCTAAGCACAGGTAAATATAAATAGCACTTCACACAACGTACATATAACTGTATATCTAAAATAAATTTCAGTATTCTCATCTAATTAGGTCAATATTATCACAGTGTTTAGCGCGTTGTTATAATGTTGCCGCGCGTCAGGTCGCTTGTCGCCGGCGACACGCGATGTCGCGGATGTATGTTTCCTCGTGTGTATGAGTGTCACAACGTGTGTCCGGTGACTCCGCCGAGGTTCTCAGCATGACTGCGCTCCCGTGTCGTCGCCGCCCCTTGCCAAGCCGACATACTGTTTCTTAGAACATTTAGTTCGGAGGCGCGAACGCAGCCCTGCCGCAAGAAGGGCGGGACGCCGAAACTTTTTCACCCAATCGTGCCGGCCTCAATATGAACACCCAGAACGACCTCCCTCTCGCTCGAACACATACAAAACGAGCTTTATGAGCGAGACGGAATCTATCGCGATCATAACTTTGGTGGAAATTTCTTTGCGTTCGTGTCGTAATGTGTTCGCTTTATCAGATTTACGTTGAAAGCTCGCTGTTAGCTTGAGGGCGCCGGGTTGTATGGTCCTTTTCACACGATCGAAGATATTGGTAAGAGCGAGTGGGAGGCACGGCGCCCGGGAAATGTTTCGGCTAATGTATTTTCCTGTGGGAAGGAAAACACATGTCGTCGCTTTTAATTTAATACGCGTCACGCTGCGATCTCGTGTCCCGGCTTACGTGCGCCGCTATTTTCTTAAGAAGCTCTATTGTGCCATTAATAAACGAAGCTGTTGAAAATACTTTGCTGCAATAAATGGCGTGCTTAAAGTAAATTAAAAGATGCTACTATATTATATTAGTTTTTTAAATAAATAAGTATTTTACTATATAGTTTAAGGAAAAAAATACTGTCACTTATAAGTCAATGAAAGTCACTTTCTTCGGTAAACTTCCTATATCAAAATTCACTAACCTTCTCAAACTTGGTTTCTTAATTAGCTTAGTATTTTTTTATTAATTTAGATTTCAATCATACAAGAAACTTAATCTATTAATTAATGTGGAATTTCATGTTTATAATCTGTATTAAGAATGTAAAAAAAAACCTGGTGTACATACCTAACTACTATTAATAAATAATATAATGGCTAGTATGAACAAAAATAAATTGAATTTTTTATTTATTTATCATAGATTTGTGACTCTTATGTTAGAGAGTTTTAAGTTAAATTATTACATGAATTTAATAAACTTCGGTCAACTTGTCCTTGTTTTATTACATAGGTACTAGTGATACTAATCGTAATAAGGACCAATGTCTTATAAACAGAAATAATTATCGTCTACTATTCTTGTAATTTATTTAATCCCAAAAGCATTTCATGTAAAATGTTGGCAAAGCGACCACACAAGGTTTGAACTGTAAAAAGATATCATATCTCATGTAGAGGCCAGCTTCTGATGTCCTATTTCATAAAATTAGGTTAATTCATAAAAGTCGCATATAAACTTCTACCCCCCCCCCCCATTTAAAAGGATGAGGGCCAAAGTTACAAGGTTTTAAATGTTTTGTATTGGTTGTATATTAAACTTAGATTACATACCAAATTTCAGCTTTCTAGCGCTTCAGGAAGTAGCCAAACATTTTGATGATTAATCTGTATGTCAGTGACGAATATAAAACTAAAGTATAAGAGCTACACGATTGAGACTTTGTATTTTTAATAAGTTTATTAATGACATCGTATCCTGAAAATATTAACTATCTGGTACAACGGAAATCAACTCTATGATAGTTCAGAAAAACGACGAAACACTTCGAGAAAAGGTAGGTAGTGCCCATGCGCGTTACTTAGCTCGCCTTGGCGGGGACTACTATGCCCCGGATACTATTTCGAGAATAAAAACAAATGAATTGGCTATAAAGACTATTTCGTTGTACTGGTCTTCGAAATAAAAACCTCTCATGTGTTTACATTAAGAGATATGTTTGCATTTATATAACCACTAGCTTTTGCCCGCGGCTTCACTCGCGTTAAATTCGGGATAACATGGCTCCACTTTCCTGTGAAAAAGGGTGTGTTTTCCTTAAAAAAGGGGTTATTTATTTTCCCTGTTTTTAAAGTGAAAAGCAAAAAATTGGTATGCGAAGCGAAAACGAAGAAGAAGAAGCAGTGTTGCAGTGTTAAAATTATTCTGTTTTCGTTACCAGGAAAGTGGAGCCATGTTATCCCGAATTGAACGCGAGCGAAGCCGCGGGAAAAAGCTAGTATGATATATAACTATACATAGGACCCCCCCCCACACCTTTAAAGGTTTTGGGGTCTATTTCCGAAAAACAAAATGAAAGATTTATTGTTTACTCATACCAATTTTTAGCTTTCTACCTTAAAAACTGCGAAAAATTGGATATGATACTTCCTCCCCTATTTGAAGAGTGGGTGGATTTTTTGAAAAAAAAAAATTATGCTATATTTTTTCGTTTCTGACAAAAAGTCCGCATACCAAATTTCAGCGTCATACTACAAAATTTCGGAATGTTTCATACAAACTTCCAACCCCCATTGTAGGGAAGTGGGGGGTTAGAACGGAATAAAAATGCCTTAACCATATTCTAGGTTACGTTTTATCAACATACCAAGTTTCAATAAAATGTACCTTAAAAACTGCGAAAAATTGGATATGATACTTCCTCCCCTATTGGAAGGGTTGGGGGGTGGATTTTTGAAAAAGAAATGGCATAGTTTTCATTTCTGACAAATAGTCCGCATACCAAATTTCAGCGTCGTACTTCAAAAATTGCGAAATGTTCCATACAAACTTCCAACCCCCATTTTAGGGAAGTGGGGGGTGAAAACAGGACAAAAAGTAGCCTAAAACCTATTCTAGGTCACCTTCTATCATATACCAAGTTTCAATAAAATCCGTTCAGCCGTTTAGGCGTGAAAGCGTAACAAACAGACAGACAGACAGAGATACTTTCACATTTATAATATTAGTATGGATTTGCTAGAGATCTTTTTAAATAATATGTTCTTAAGATTTTTTCACATTTTTAAATTTTATTTAATGTCTTCTTTTGTACCATCTAAAGTATAATTATTAACATATTATATTAATAAAATCATCTGTTTATACGAATAATATTATGGCCATTCAGGAAACGTATTTTGTATCAAATACGTAACCAGTTATTATTTTGTCATATATCGTACCTCGTTTGAATGAAATGAAAGAACTTCAAATTTCTTTATTCTGATTGTGCTGTACATCGACCTTAAAAACAAGTTTTATTTTATTTTATTTTTTACATTTTAGGAAAACTTACAGCTAATGTTAGTTTAGACATATAATCAATATAAATATTGAAGACCAATTAAAAGTTTCCACATATAACACAAAGTATAAAGTTACATTTTTAACCCAAAAACATCGGTATGCTATTGCTGCATAAAAAAAATGTTTGCAAGTTGCCGCTTAAGTTGCAAGGTTGTAGTATTAAATAAGTCTACATCTACACTTTTAGTTAAGTCATTGAAACACCTGCTTGCCCTCACTAAATAAGAATTTTGTCTATAATTAGATTTTACCGGTGGGACGTACAGAGTGCACTGTCTCCTCCCTCCATGACATGGAGTTCTAAGTTCTTAAACTACTTTCATTTATTTTTCAAATTCAATTTACTTTTATGTTCTAATGTCTGTAATATTCATAGATACGTATATAAACACATAATTGGATATATTTTTGATGCATTGGAATGAATAAATAACAAATAAATATCCACAAATATTCACACAGCGCTATCAAGTCCCAAACTAAGCATTAGCCTGTGATACGGATAGTGATATAGCCGATGTCTCAACCATTACAACAGATAGGTCGTCAATTAATAATCTGAATAATTTTGCTGACTTCCTTGTATCTTCTTAAAATTGCACTTCATGACTTAGGTCGCTTTTATTCTCAAAACGCTATATTTCTACGACAATATTGTCATTTCGCATGTTATAATATTATAACACGAAAAGCGTAGGCGGCTTTGAAGGCTACTTTAAATTCATATTCGATTACCATAAAGGTGACCTAAACGTTTTAGATTAGAATATGTAACCGTCTGTTTCGCAATTTATATGTAAGTACTGTAAATCTGAATAGCTTATTTTACAGATACGGGTTTGAGTGTCATCATTTAATACGAACAGTCCTGTTGAACTAGGCGTCACCAAATCTATTAGCCATAGGATATTAGGACATTTATCCACCAGTGGGTAAGAGCGATGGCCACGATGAGGTTGGTTTTGGTCCCAAAAAGTGAAATCAGAAGAAAGCAAGAAGAAAAATAAAGAGTAACGAAATGCATAATTGATTAAGCTAGGTCGGCAAGCCTTTTGGTTGATCAACGCTTTGAATAGGTACCTACCTAATTTAAAATAACGTGGTTTTTATTTATTATTTATTTTATTCGGAATACTAAAAGCACTAATACAGTTTGTTGAATTTCAATTTAAAGTACAAATTATGTCTAAGCTATTGAAAGGTATTCGCAAATTTTAAGTTTGTCCTTAACCTTTCTAGTCAAAGGTTGATTTTATTGAATACAACACTAGCATAATGCAAATAAATTATGTAACGACAGAGCATGCTTTCCTCGACCAGACCAATTTCCACTCGATTTGAAAATTCGAAGAAGCCAACCACTACGCCATCTTTTCTAGACACTAATAGGTAAGTGTTTCTTCTACAAATGTGAAAATTTTATTGAGCCTCCAGCGGCGATGCCCTCTGATGCTTACGATATATCCTATTAAAGAGTTTTTTTAAATAGAGTTTTTCTATCGTCAAACAGCGCGATGACATAGCTGATGTCTATGGCTACGGTAAATTATGAGCTTACCCCACTGCAGGACGCTGACCTTCTCGCACAGCAGAATATGGGGAGATTGGGCCGCAGCAGACCACGCGAGCGTAATGTGCATTTGTGGTCATTTTTTCTATTAGATGGATGATATCAAATTTTTATTAAAATCGCTGCAAGAACTTTAAAAAGAATCCCATTTACTATTCCCCTATGTCCAATTAGGACTGTGCACACCGTGTCGCGACAAAAATAATTGAAATAATTAATAAGACGTACCCTAGACCGTAATTATTTTAGAAAAAATAACATTCCATGAATGATAAGTACAGTTGGCGATAAACGCAATTAGACAAAAAATATGTATGGTTTTTATTCATTTTATTGGCAATTGCAATGCTATGGTAAGCAGCTACATAAATACTTTTTAAAAATCTTAAGCCATTTATTATATTATTATTATTCATAGGGAATTTGGGGTTTTTTAAATAAAAAAAAACACAACTTTGCTAATTTTATGTAACAATATTCAGGATAATTGAATAAAATTAGGTATAACATTCAAAAAAGCAAATAAAGTGTTCACTGTGGAATCCATTACTCATGTAAATCTGTATACAAATGTATAAAATTAATTTTTGCTCGACGTTGTAACTTATAATACAATTTCGTAAGTTTGGTTTAAAAAAAATGAAAAAAGTCTTAAATTACTAAAGCGTCAAAAAAATATTTTGTTTGTTTGATGTATTGCAACTAAGCAGACATACGATGCGTTTGTAAGTGCAAATATGGCCTTTTATATACCAGTGACCCTAAAACCAAAGGCCGCAGTGCAGCTTATAAATTACAAGAGTCAACTGTAAGTTCCAGAAAATTAAGTTCCTGTCTTACCCTTCAGCCGAAACACACCTACACTTAAATCATCTAAATTACCCAAGCACTTTTGATTGTGATTGTACTTACGCCATCCATGCCGCCATTGGTCCACCGGCGGCGGGCGGAGGCGCTGCTCGTTCACGATATTTTTTATTATCTTTTTAACATTTATTCTCATTCGCCGCACGAACTCACGTGATTAATTTAATATATGTATTTTACTAAGATGCCTTTCTCACGCGATGCGAAAGCCTCTTTTTGCGATGTACCATGCCTGTTTATCGGTTGGGTAACTGACTAAGTGGCCGTTCGTGTTGCAATCAATGGAATACGTCGATACATTTGCCTGTATGTTTGCGAGCCATCGAAGTTGCGAGTAAGCAATTACGGTTAAGCACTTTTCTTATAAGAGAAATGCTAATTGGATTTTGAGACGCTCTAATTGTGCGATGAGTGTTAAATTGTTTTGCTTTAATAAGGTCTATAGTTGATTAACCATCAACTATAGACCTTATTATAGGATTTGTATTATTTGAAAGGTATTTCGTATTCAGATATTGTCGCATATAATATATTACATGTTACTTTCTGAGAAGTGTTATTATATTATAAAGAAATTTTTTTATAAATAAAATTTAATTAAGAGTTATTTAAGCGTTACACATACAGATATTCAGTAGGTACTATTATGATGCCTGCCTCAAACGAAAACATTATTGTCTGTTTAAAAAAAATTCAGCATTGTTTTAAATACAATTGATGAGACATAAAATCCGTGCAATAGCATTTCACATTCCCCCCTTTATTATGGGTTCCGTAGGCATTTCATCAAATAAATAAGGTTATTATTTATTTGTATGTACGGCTGGTAGCTACAAATTACTTGGACAATGCCTCCGCGGGGTACGCCCTTATTACGAAACCAACAGATGTTGGGTTTGGCCCCTGCGCCTTTATAAACATATTAAATTTAAAAAATCGTTGTAATCCGTTGGAGTCTTGTCAATATGCGTTTGTTTTGAACTGAGGTAATAAAGGTATTAAAATCATTTACGAAATTAAAACGTTTGAATTAAACAATCTCACATGTACGACAGAGAGACAGCTATTAGATATTATTAGATATTTTTCATTACCTAGCCCGTACACTTAGTACGCACCTAAGCTACCTGAACTTAGGATCTATATCAGAGTCAAAATCTATTTGAAATTGATTATTTCTTACTATTCTGTCTTGGATTTGTGCCCAATCTACCCGTTGTATTTCGTCCTGCGTAAGAATTCTTGTGCTCTACAGTGGGACTTTAAAGATTCGACGAACACATTTTTTATGAAATAAGCTATTATCTAGCGTTAATGTGCTCTTGTAAAGCACTTTTCTATTTACCAAACGATAATCTATTTCCAGTTCGGTCTCTAAATTTAGTTATGCGGAAAATTGTGCTCACTGATGCATGCCGCCATCACGATTCATATCTCGGAAGCTTGATGGTTGAACTTTCGATGACATTCTCGAGTAAACAAGTGATTTGTAATGTTACTTTAACTATTTATATTTGTTATAAAAGTTTCATTATTTTAATATATTTATGTTAATTTATAAACGTCACATAAATCTATTTTGCACGTCAATTTTTGAATAAGGAATATCATAAATTTTTATCCCCGGACAGTACAAACATTTGTGTGCATGAACATTTGTGCTTGTAATGGTCTGGGTGTTGCATGTATTATATGTATGTATTTACAAAAACATTATTTAAGTTTATTTATCAGTTGTTTAGTACCGTAACTACAGGCTATTCGCTTAATATGGGGCTAGGTAGCGTTGTGTTAGCGTCAGTGGATATTTATTTATAAATAAAACAAAATAAAAAAATATGAAAAATGAATTCAAACAACCATGGTATCTAATGAACCTTGATTTTTTGTATGACATTATAAAGTCAATGGGACGGTAATTTCGCTCACCTGGTGGTAAGTAGACGCTGACCATGAGAGATGCAGTAGTGTCGAAAGAATTTAATAAGGTAGTCATTATTTCTCTGCGCACGTCACCCAAGACGACAGATGTTAGGTCTTTCATACCCGGTAATTTTACTACTACAGTGCCCTCATCACGAAATACAAACTGCAAAACACTTCTATTACACGGGACGATATCTGGTACTGCCGTGGTAGCTACCTAGACGATTCAGTATTGAGTCGGCCACCTAGTAATCTAATACCAAGTCATAAAAACAAAGGTGGTATGTTTTAGTAAGAATTCAATACGTACTCGGTGGAGGCTCGTTGAGGTTAGGGAGGACCGGGATATCTGGCGGTAAATGAAGAGCCCCTGTATGATTGTGTTATGTTGAATACGAAAAGAGATATATTTATGATTATTTAGGAACTCTTCTTTGTTTGTTGTTATGGAATTTATTTATGTTTATTTACGAACTAATCGTTAGTTCTATAAATTAAATAAATAATATTTTATTCAGCAGTTCCAGACACAGTAAGTACGTAATTAACTTAAACAATGTAAGTCTAAAAAATACATAAATCTATTAACTAATCATAAATTGACATTAAATCCGTCACTAAACAAAATATTTTATTAATCTGTTTATAAATAAAATAGTCATAATTATCTAACACCTGGGTTTATGAATAATATATTATATGTAAAATTTTGTCCATAGAATAAGTTAATGCCAAATCATAGCAATGAATTAATAAACTTAAAATCATACTATTTATTGCGAATTCGTTGGACCTTCTTAAAGTATAAATATTAATTTCCTATATTTATTATTCGTGTTAGTTCCAGGCAAGTTTTAGTACATAAAGTTGTGGTACAAGTTTCATATACCTACATAACGTAGTCGTGACTTAAAAAACGACGTTTTCCGGCAAGCATTTCTGGGACCTCGGTCTTGCAAATGTTTATTTATGGGCAGCGATGTCTTTTACCATGAGGACCGCATGCTTGTTTGCACAAAATGTTCATGTCATCATCATTACAGCCTCAAAAGAACTGCTGACATTCCTAAAACGGTCCTGGACAGATAACATTTATCGCGAACACTTGCAATATTAGATGGAAGACTCGATACTGAGTCGTCCAGTTAGGTACCACCGCAGTCCCAGATATGGTCCCGTGATACAGAAGTGTTATGCACTTTTGTGTTTCGGGATGAGGGCACTGTAACTAGTAAAATTACCGGGTATAAGAGGCCTAACATCTGTAGTCTCTGGTGTCGGGCGCAGTGCTGCATTGACGGAGAATATAACTGACTATCAGTTGTTGGTCTCATTCAATGCGGCTCTGTCATGGTCAGGTGTCTCATTAACCATCAGGTGAGCGTCTGAACCGTTCTGTACACTATAACTAAAAAAAGAACTTGCAAACTTAAATAGTCTTACACAAAAAAACAAAACATCTGTGTTTAAAATGACGTTTTACTTATCCAGCCTCCACCAGCAAGCTTTTGCAAGTCCTTCGGGCCTGAGTATATCCTAGGCTACCTCTGGTCCAATAGATTCGTGATCGGCCCATTGCCACTTTAAAGTTGAGTGAGTTTGCATATCCCTTATAATTTACATATTTTAACTTGTTAGTACCAATCTCCAGTCAGTTTTAAAGCCTAGAAGTGTCTAAGAATACAAAATATTACTGGATAAGTAGTCTACCACGCTTTTCCTTAAATGTTTTAAGAATTATTGAACAGTGCGTGATTGCCCTAGCTTGTTAAGTAAATTGTTGAATCGATGTACGAGTATTTAAAACAAATTAAATAAAGTAATTTTTAAATACCTTAAATTGTTTGGACACACCACAGTGACATAATGGATGAAAGATTTGGTAGTTTCGAATACAAAACAATCCATTACTATTGATATCGAGAAAGGATACGCCGACACTTTTTACATATTTGATTCGCTTCGTTTTGATTTGGATTTGATCTTTTGTCGCAGGTGTGCTAGTTGCAATGGGTCTTGAGATAAAAACAACATTTAATTCACATGTTAAACAACAAAAAATATCAAGAGCTTTTCATGTTACATGAGTAGACATTTGAATATCGGTCATTGGTATCGACCCATTTAGTGTATTTGGTTCGTTCCCCGGATACTACTAACATTTGTGTGTATGGACATGTATGTTTGTATTGGTCTGGGTGTTTCTATGAATAATATCTATTTATTTACAAAAAATGTAAGTATCCGTTGCTTAATAACCATGTAACTGGCTAATGTTTAGTTTAGGACTAAATACACAAAAACATACAAATATGTACGTACAAGAAAATACATTGTTTTATATTCATCCTTTATTTTAAAAAAATAATATGAAAAAATGAAAAATGGAAGAATAGCTTAGCATTACAAATTACTTTCCAAAAAAGTTTCACTTTTGCCTAAGAGAAATCTTTGATAGAGTCAATTTAACCTCTAAAGGTAGTCGATTCCATAGCAGTACATGTATCCTGAAGGACTTAGACAGAATGTCAGTGTGGTAAAAAGGGGTACAGACAAGTAGATTGTCTGAAGAGCGAAGGGACTAGGAATGAATTTGGGACACAAATTTGAACCTTTCCTTAACATAGGAAGAAGAGAGAGGATAATTTCGAATTGAGTAAAGGATGCAAAGCGATCTAAAATTTCAGCGCTGACTGACAGGAGGGAGTTACTTGACCTGAGAACGATAGACTGAATTAAGGTCATATTTGAGTAAATCAATAACAAACCGCTAAGAAAGCGTTCCAATTTACCTTGTGAATGTATTAATAACAATAGAATCTACCATTAATTGTATAATTTTTTTAATGACCTTATGTTCGTACATGATGGCGATCTTAAAAAAAATAAGCGCCATTTTATTTTGCTCTAAATTTAGAACGTCAGTCCGAATCGGCCACACGGCATGCGCGTGAGCGCGCACCAGGCCCCCGCGGTGATGCAAAGAAAGCGTACCGAGGTAGCTGAAAAGCACACATACAAAACCAGACTATAATTTAATATGCCATATGCTCAGAACCAAATTGAGCAATTTATATACGTCGGCGGGTGCGTGCGCGGTATTACTCCACTTATGAATACCGCGTACGTCCAGCAATTAACATTATTATGCTCATCAGTGATTCCCATTTGGAGCCGTGTTTTATAAGCCTGTCAGATCGCAATCGGAAGCCGGTTTTCCATTTGATTTGTATACACGTACAAGTTACATATTTAGACGTGAAGAATCGATCTATGTCTAAAACCAAACTTGGAAAATACACAAAGACATTCAATATTTGTACACCCACTTAAGGATTTGATTCTACAACCTTTAGATCAAGGAGTAATATAATCTTGACGCCCAGAACTAGCCTTTGGAGGCAGTTATAGCAATTGATTGTATATTATGCATGCAGTTCACAATGACATAAAAGTCGAATCGGAAGGCGGTAGGTACATACGCGCGGTGAGTCGTTAGATGTTTAATTGTTGCTGACTCAGTACCCGCTTTTTACTGGGCCACATTCGTAGCTCTATTATTTAGATATTTTTAATCAAGTCGATCGATTGTACCGTATAGGTATAAAGGAAGGTAATTAATAATAAGATCGGTCGGTGTTGCCACATGCCGCAGCAAAAACCGATTTGAAATGGATCGATTCGAAACGGACTGATATAAAACGGTCTTGATTGTGACCGAGATGTTTTTGCTGCACAACCTGCGTTTAGATGATTTGCGGTACCGGAGGGAACAAACGAAACGTACTGCATTTTTAAAAATAAAATCCGTATCTGAGTCCACGCATGCGGTTAGCATATTGAAAACGCACCATACAAGATAAGTTTATATAATGTTAAAGATTGTCAACCAAGCTGTAGTAGTAGTAGGGAGTAGCTGAAAAACAGCGATGCTCGGGATTGTTCTCGTTGCAAACTTAGCTGAGCTCCTTCCCTTTGTCTCAAAGTACTTGTTTTTTTTTAATTTTGTTAAATGTTTGAGAAATTTTTATTTGTCAAACATTTAACAAATTTTTATTTGTTAAATGTTTGAAGAGAGACAGTAAATATATTCTTATTCTTATTGTTTATGTAATTTTCGGACACACGCTATCTTCACTCTTAATTAAGCTACGTAAGAAGTTCAGAACGGAATCAAATTTAAAGATAATTTAAGTCGTTTGGATTTACGAACTAAATACAGCCTAGTGGTCTGGTGGACATTTGGATCGCTTCCTGATCAGGAGGTCCCACAGGGAGATCGTATGTTACTTTGATCAATTTTTCCCAGTTAGTTCTGTTAGCAAAAAATGATAATTTAAATCTTCAATCAAATAACAGAGTTAACTTTAAGGATATCGTGGCGTATAGCGTTCCGCTATCCGACTCTAGCAAAGTTATAAGTTATATACAGGTAATTTTAATTTTATAAGTAGCATAAACTGCCTTATTAGGATCTAAGAGAATCAATGCGAAGTTATTCAGTTTCTACCACAGTACAGTAATATCTCATGCCAGTATGTTGTTTTATATTTAAGGGTTAAACCACCACCCAAGGATCTAACTGACCTGGTTCGAAGTTCGTAAACGTTTACAGTACATAAAGTGAAACTTCCACTGGTATATGTACAGCTAACCCTATCACTGCCTAGGCCGACAATAGCGCGTAATTCAACTAGCGAGACGCGCCGGGCCGCGCCCACAAAAACCTATCAAAGCGACCGCACCGCTACGAATCGGACGCGACAAATTGCTTCCATTTTCAAAATAGACCAATCGTTGAAAAACGAACGAGACGAGCTCACGAGAAACCGAGCAAGGCTAATTGAACGCTTTCGGCACTCGGCCGCGAGCCGTGAGAGAAGCTTTTGGATCCATTTAACCTTTAAATGCAGTCTGTAGTTTACAGTCATAATTTGAACGGAACGTTTAATAACATTTGCTTTAATAAGCAAAAACAAAAAGGACAATTGATTTCAGGGTTACGTATTTCATTATAAACATCGTTACAGTCTAATATGGCCACTACTAAACAAAGACCTTTGCTGACGACTTCCACGAGGACAACAGTGACTGGCTGCCA
Organism: Leucinodes orbonalis; assembly: GCA_019425675.1. Taxonomy (NCBI): domain Eukaryota; kingdom Metazoa; phylum Arthropoda; class Insecta; order Lepidoptera; family Crambidae; genus Leucinodes; species Leucinodes orbonalis. The sequence goes on along the minus strand of PQWD01001786.1, from coordinate 83,411 downwards.
ACATGGCAGGCTTTTTTATGTTATAAGTGTACAGGGTGGTCAGGATGGTAAGGGACCTGACCATGACAGAGTGGCATTGATTGAAACCAACAACTGATAGACAGTTACAGTGCCCTCATCCCGAAACACAAAAGTTCGTAGCACTCCTGTTTCGATACCTGGCACTACGGCGGTACCTACCTAAACAAATCAGTATCGAGTCTACCACCTAGTAAATAAAGTGAAAAAAAAATGATTCCGAATTTCGGAGGGCACTTTAAGCCTGTCAGTATCGACAAATATCTTTGTATGGTGGTTGTTACACCTACCAATCCGCGTGGGGTCCTCATGGTGGGTTTCATCCCAATCTTTCCATAGCTATGCTACACTGGAAAACCTGTGCCCTGTAGGGATATGTTATAGGCTGGTGATGATAATCTCCTTTTAAACTGACTCTGAAAATATTTTTAAAACCTAGCCCTGTTTGTATGTGTAGTTAAAAACAAAATTATAAATCACCCGAAATATTGGTATTTTAATATCTCAACTGTCCGAAGTTTAAAAATTGTAAGTCCCTATAAAATGGCGTATTTATAAGTATAATGTAGCAATTAGGGCTTCAGTACGGTCATAAATGAACAATAAAAAATGCATTTGGGCCACTTTACGACTGTACTTTGTAAACCAAAACGTAAGCACCCTCTTATAAATACACAAAGTCACGAATACTTATATGCCGCAATGAAATGTATATTTATTTGTATTTATATACGTCAAAACATCATTTGTTTCACGTCAGTTCATTGTAACGCCGTGGTATCTATTACTCCGATCGAGCCAACACATTCTGTCTATGCGGGGCTTTTTCATAGTCATAAATAAAAATAAGTGTCCGCAAAACCTAATCTCGAGTCTCTGCGTGCTTTGGAATGATAAACTGTTGATTCCAGCTTCTAACTTCCTATTCAACCTATCGCAGTCCACTGCTGGGTATAGGTCTCCCCCATTTTTCGCCAGATGTCCCGGTCCTCCGCTTTTCTCATCCAGCCTCCACCAGCGACCTTTCGCAAGTCGTCGGTCCATCGGGCCGGAGGGCGTCCTACACTACGCTTGTCCTGCGCTATGTCGCCCAGCCCAACTGAATCCTCCTTCTAGCTTCCCTCTCGAAATTGTGCCGGCCAAGTTGGATCGTTTGGCCCAAGTAAACGTATTCTTGCACAACTTCGAGAAGGATGCCGTCGACGCATATCGGTTGTGGCATGACATGGTCATTGAACATGACTTTCGTCTTGTCCAAATTCATGCCAAGCCCAACTCGCCGGGAGGATTCATTTAAACTATTCAACATCTCAGTAAGCTCTTCCGATGACTCTGCAACGATGACGATATCGTCAGCAAAGCGCAGATGAGAAATATACTCTCCATTGACGTTGACGACTCGTTCAGACCAGCAGGGTCTTGAAGACATCCTCCAATGCGTTTTGAAACAGTTTCGGGGATGTTACATCCCCCTGTCTCACACCACGACGCAATTGATGGGTATTGTCCGCTGGTCTTGGATCTGAACGGTCATCGTCGCTGCGTTGGAGAGAGTTCATTACCTCGATATATCGCCAGTCGATACCGCATCGCTGCAGAGCCTCCAGAATAGCCCAGGTTTCGATGGAGTCGAAGGCTTTCTCGTAGTCCACAAATGCCATACACAGCGGCTGGTTATACTCTTCGGTCTTCTGTATAAGGTGCCGAACAGTATGGATGTGGTCCACGGTGCTGTAGCCTTTTCGAAACCCAGCCTGCTCCGGTGGTTGGAATTCGTCGAGTCTTATAGCGAGACGGTTCGCTACAACTCTGGCAAACAACATATAGACGTGGCACAGAAGCGCTCGGTCTATAATTCCTCAAGAGAGTTTATCACCCTTCTTGAAGAACAGACGACGACGTTCTGGACCACGCCTCCGGTGTAGTTCCCTGGTGGATGACGGCATTAGTACTTCTTTCTTCTTCTTTCTAAGTACTAACTTAGAAAGAAAATACATTTATTAGAATAGTACGAGTATTTATATTACTAACACTCATCACCAACCGCTTTAGGCCCGCGTGGTGGGTTCATAACGCTCCAAATTGTCACGACAGCTAGGAAACGTCTGTGTACTTTATGGGTTAATTGATTGTTTTTTTTAAATTACAAAGTGTACAGGACAGTCAGGCCGTTCACCTGATAGCAAAGATATTCTGTATATATAAAGGTAGATACGCCACCCGTACCTCAAAAACGAACCGCCAAAGAGAATACAGTTGTAGGCTCTTCGTTAAGGTAAATGTACGCTCATTCAAAATAATGTGTATGTGTGCTGTCGCTGCATTCAGAACACTTTTTTCAGTTGTTTTGTGAACATATCACGAATCTATCCTTTTACATCATTGCCTGATAGTGAGTGATTCGCCAGACCATGACAGAGCGGCCTTGAAGGAAACCAGTAACTGACAGAAAGTTAATATTCACTAACAACGCCGCACTGCGCCCGTCACCCGAGACAACAGATGTCATATCCTCAACCCGAAATACAAAAGTGCAAAACCCTCCTTTTGCATGTATATACGTATGTACGATATCTGGCACTGCGGTGGTACCTACCTGGACGACTCAGTACCGAGTTTACCACCTAGTATTTGATATCATGATCATCATTATCATTGCGGTTTAATAAGTCTACTGCTGACCGATGTCCAATCATTTCCACGTGGACCCATCCCTTGCAGTCAACATACATCTGAAAACCTTAACCAGGTTTTCGATTGGTTGGAGATCGGCCTACTCTTATTTTGCCTTAATGAGGAATCCACTCGGTTCTTCTCACTGTGCACTTATTTAATATTATCATCAGCCTATAACGACCCACTGCAGATCACAGGTCCTCCCGCAAAACTTAGCTATGGGGAGATTGTGTCGTCACCGTAATGCGGATTTTTGGGTGTTAACCAGTAGCGTGCACATAAATTATTAGTAGGGTATGCAAAGTGACACTAATCGCAAAAACAATAAATAATTAAGTTTTTTTTCAAATTGCCTATGGATGTTTCGACGATTTTTCGGGTATTCCGGGTATGGACGCACGGGGTATGTTATGCTTATTTGTATATATGGAGTGCACATAACTCGTGTTAACGACTACCATCTTAAGAGTGTAGCCGGGATCGACGGGCTCTTCAAAGCACGGAATCATATTACTTTTCGGACAATCGGGTAATTCAGTCTGCAATGTTTTAACCAAACTAGAAAATCGCACAAAGTGACATTTCCCCCGGGATTCGAACCCACGACCTCTGTAACACGCAGCCGAACGCTATGCCTACTGGCAGTGGCGTGCACTTTATAAATGCAAATAAGCAGTGTATAGCCTGTGAGTTCAGATGAATCGGTAATTCGCCAACATATTAAATGATACCCACCTATTCACCCATTTTCCTCTACATATTTGAAACCAAAGGCGATCTGCTGTCATCAACAGCACACAATTTGACAAAAGTGAGAATTATTTATTGATTTTGCGATTAGCGTCATTCACTTTGCATACCGTACTCATAATTTCTGTGCACGCCACTCCCCGCTGGACTACGGAGGCGATATTTAATACATTAAAGTGTTATTTTCATTACCTTGTTGTACTAAGTAGACATACCCAAAACTAACTTTATGATAGAATACTGAGTTACAAGAAAGTACTATACCTACCTATAGATAATTATTGAATAGCCTAATCAAATAATAGCAATCTCGATCGACATTAGCTGTGTATCTATGTTCAAATAAATATTTGTATTTTTGGAAACAAGAAGGGTAATCAGTATGAATAGAAGAACTCTGCAAAAGTAATTGTGGGGGATAAGCATCGATGGCTTATCATGATGGAGCCAATCAGACCCATTGAACGTTTGAATAGGTAAGCGTAAGTAATGATTCAATTGTGGAAACACGAAAAAATTTATTTTACCCCTGGATTTTATTTTCGTAAAATTTTTTTTTTACTTGAAACTCTCAGCAATTTGTTACGACCTCCTTTTGTCTAGAGGTCACCAAACCAAGGAATTTGAATATCATTTTTTTTTACCAAGTGAACAATAGAGCGTCGGTGGCTCAGTGGTGTGGACTGTCGCCTTCCTACCGGGAGGGCTGAGGTTCAAATCCCGACACGTACCAATGTATTTTCGAATTTTCGAAAAATATATGTACGTTATCCGACGCTCTTACGGTGAAGGAAAACATCGTGAGGAAACCTTCATGCACGCCTGCGAAGAGATTCAAAGGTTGTGTGTGAAGTCGTCCAATCCGCACTGGCCCCGCGTGGACGACTAAGGCCTAATCACCCTATCCCCTAGCTCGTGCCCCTCGGTGGGGACGTTTAATGAGCTGATGATGATGAACAATATTTAGTACCAATGACAATAAGCAAGTATAGTTGGTATACGTTGGCAGTTCACAACAATGATTTAAAAAAGTATAGATTCGTAATATGCTCACAAAACAATCGAAAAAAGTGTTCCGAATGCAGTGACAGCACGCATACCCATATTTCGAATGAGCGTACATTTACCTAAACAAAAGAGTACAAACTGTACTCTCGTTTCGTTTTTGAGACACGGATGGCGTAACAATTTTGATATATACAGAATATCATAGGTTCACAAGAATTGCCTTGGTATGTCCGCTATAAGCACCTCTTGCAGGTAAGTTCGGCTAAGCATACTGTAGATAATGTTCAGTTCTAACCTTTAATTTTGAATAAATAAAATACTTTTTAACGGTAAATTATTAGGTATATTTATGAGGTTGTATGAAGGAAGCGGAAGACCGGAATATTTGGCGCAAAATGTGAGAGAACTATGTCCAGCAGTGGACAACCTCAACATATGTTGAAAAGGGAGAAAGGTTTATTTAAAGGTTAACCTTTTGGTATGGTAAATGGTTCATCAAATATCAAAATTAATTATCAAGTATTTTAGTCTAAAATGTTTGTTGACCTAACCCTTAACAGCTCACCATTAAAATAACTCGTTAATAAAGGGTTAGTTATTAGTAACAAGGACTTATTTATCACCGTCTCATAGTAGGCACCACGCCCCTACCCGCCCACGCGGCTTCGCGCTCTGAATGACTTTTTCATGTGTTAACTTTTGAAGTACCTATGGCCCAAGGAATGTCAGTTTCAAGGGTTGGATCTTGTGGTTTCTGCTGAACTCTATACTAATTGTATTGGTTTTATCCATGTATTATGTCAAATGTGTAAATATTGCGAAGACTCGAGAGCTCAATTCAATTCTGATTGTAGGTAATGGTTTGGGTAGAGAACAAAACATTTTAGATTATTACAGGAATAAGGGCGCAGCAAATTTGAGAGGGACACTTTTAAGTACATTAGGAACTTAATATTGTTGTTTGTGTGTTTGTTACTTAAGTTGTTTGTTTGTAGTTCTACAAACATATTTATAGCAATTATTTCTACTTAAGCTATAGGAAAGAACATAGCTCTATCGGCCACCGCGGAACGTAGTGAAATAAGTTCCAATACCTGATGGTAAGTTCCACTTCCTGATGGTAAGAAGTGCACAGTAAAGGAAACTATTCGATACTACTTATAGGTAAGTTAGTTACTACTTAGAACACTAACTTTGAGTTACTTATGTTCTAAACATCAATATCATTTATTCATATTGTATTCAGATATTTTGTATTTGTACGTTGTCACAGGCGATATCATCAGCACTCATCAATTCATAATATGTTGCTCGTATGCATTACCACCACTACCACAGCCACCGCATGACATGGTGAAACGAAACGCACAATTCGCGGAACGCAATCGTAGGCAAACACAAAAGCGAAACCGCGGGTAACTGTTGTCCTTATAAAAGGGATTACATCGGCCCTAGTAGTGCGGTGCCATAGAAAGGCACTTACGGGCCCGAGACGCAACACCCCGCGGGGCCCTGCGGGACACCAGCCGCCCTCACTTAACGCAATTTATGGCGCGACCCTTTAATAAATAAATGAATAAACGAAGGAAAATTCGATGAAATTGAGTAGGGCACGCGCGGCCACGTGAAAAATCGCTTTAATTTCTACGCTCTCGGTAGTACGAAAACTTGCTAGATAAATATGCTTATAAATCTTATATTATAGCATAGCATATGTAATTAAGTATGGAACCTACAAGAAGCCCATACTTATAAGCTTATAATATATATCACTTTAAAATTCTTATTATGTAGTCTTTAACTTTTTGATCCTTATTATGCTACTTTTCTGTAACTTTTTAATCCTTATTTTGTAGTCTATTCATCCTATCGGCAGTCCACTGCTGACATAGGTCTCCCTATTTTGCGCAGATATCCCGGTCCTCCGCTTTTCTCATCAGCCTCACTCGCGACCTTTCGCAAGTCACGTCCATCGGCCGGAGTCGTCCTACGCTACGTTTGCCGAGACGCGGTATGGAAATATGCAGTGTATACAGTTATTAAGGTAATATGAAACATCAAACAAAAATCGTACTCTTTAGATACTCGTAGCCTTAGAGGAACCACAGGTGCGTTTCCGATCTTTAAAAAGCGAGAGCCAACTGAAAATAAAGGAAAGATGAAAAAGTCTCGAGACATTGAGAGAATCAGGGTGAAAAGATCTACCCTAACTTCCTAAACGCTACCCCTCATAAAAGGATATAACTAGAAATGACCTAATTGAAGTTGGACTACTTGGGCCATGGATACATACGACTATTCTCTCCATCTTTGACAACTGAACTGTGGTAAGCAACGACTACACAGTCTAAATTTTTCTCTCCCCCCCAGTGAGTTAAGCTTCAGCGAATGGACAGAATTATTTGTTTCGTGAAATTCAAACATTAGGCTATGTGGTTGTTCCTTGTAAGTATATACACAGTATGACACAAATTGGATAATAGAATGGAAATTAATTAATTCTTAGCTATTTGTTTTTCTTTATTAGTAGTTTAGTCGCGCATTGCCATTTGTACCATTGGACAGTACCATTGATGGTACAAATGGCACTGATTTTGTCCCAATTGTACAATCCATGGTACAAATGACACTAATTTATCTTTGGACCACCACTGTGCCATTTGTATCATTGGACACTACAAGTAGACAGTACCATTGATTGTAAAAACGGCACTTACCTTTCACATTAATACCACATCTGCTTCGCATTATGATATTATTTTTATGAGTAGCATAATTATCACTCTTTTGTCTTCAACCTATTGCAGCCTACTCACAGGACTCCCCCATTCAGATGATGATGATGAGATTCCAATATCAGTCTTCCGGTTTTCTCATGCAGCCTCCACCAGCGACCTTAATATATCACTTACCCTTACACTTAAACTTAGGTATGCTGAATAATTTCAAAAAAAGTACTGAGGAACCATACATCGCGCAGTGTCACTAAGTGATAGGTACTTATAAATATCCAACGTACCAAGAGTCGTACTTTATTTTAAATTCAATACCCGAATCTTCCGTATCAAAGGTTTATTTCACCGCTCTGTTTCACCGCTTATACTTAATCGTATTTTTACCGAAAACAATAGATTTCATTGTTATTCCCACATTACTTTCAAGTTTTTTTTTTATTGCTTATGTAGGCAGACGAGCTGGCGACCCATCTGATGGAAAACGGTAACCGCCGCTCATGGACAACTGCAATGCTAAGGGCAAAGCCATGCCGCTGCCTATCAAGAGGAAAGGGCTCTCTTTAAGTGAATGTTTATTTACTAATAAAGTCCATAAAACTAAATACATTTATAACCGTATACAAAGCAAGCAAGCTAAAACCGCCTCATTCCTAGTCGCGAGTGAGTTTTATTAAATTACTTATTTCACAAATTATGTGGAAATAATAATTCGGCGTCGCGGAGGCGGCTCGGGGGGGCTGCTCTTTAATTAAACCCTAAATTATGTTCACCTTCATTTATTCCGCTCCTGGTAGGGCTTTACTAATGAGTTGTGCTTTTTGTAAGGGCCCCGTTGGAGACGCAACCTACGTAGTTGTTGTAAAAAATTACAACTGTCGTTTGAATGTTTGATAGATAGCGGTATGTATATCATATATTATCAGCAATTATGGCAAAATAATTGTGTTTATGTAAAAATTATAAAATAACGCATGCAGAATTTCTAATGACAATTTTTAGTTTGATATTCAAAATTATTTCGACCATCGAAGAAAAACATGACTATCGTGAATAAACCAACCAGCGCACGCGTTCGAAGAAATTCAATATGTGCGTAAAGTCAGCCAACCCACACTGGGCCCGCGTGGACGATACACCTATACGTGTAGGCTCGTGCCCCCGGTGGGACGTATAGTGAGGTGATGATGATGATAGGCCAATTCACATTAAAACCATCCTAAAAAAGAAGCCAGGACAAAGGCTCAACATGTCTTCTGAATCTCGAAGGGACACGAGACAATACTTTCGGCATCTCAACCGACCACCGACAATTGCTATCGCCGTTAAATTTGCGCGAACTTTTACCAAAAGCACAAACTGCTACGTCATCTAGCAATACAATTAAGAGGAAAGTACCAACACACCTGTGCCGTCCAAATCTGCTCAGGTGTTTACATAAGTACTTGCAAACAAGGTTTCAATAGGGGGTTTTAACGTCTTTCTCACAAGTATCGTGTTTACTTTGCTTTTGAGAGTGACCCCAGGCGCTAAGAGAATGGTGCCATTTCTAAATCACTGTTATTACGCGCACAATAGACTGGCGCGCTTTGAAGTATAACTCAGTGGGATTCTGGCGAACAAAGAGCAAATCACACTAATTTGAGATCCTTGTATTTACGATGCAATAGACGATTAATGAAGAAGTTTCGTTCTTTACCCGTCATAATTTAGGTAGCAGAAAAGGCATCCAGAGTTGCTAGGAAAAGGGCTTTTTATATAGGTAAATGCTATATGTAGCGTCCGAATAACGAATAGAATACGAATCGGAAAGAATAAATCAAAGAGATTCATAGATTTAGTAAATAATTATTGTGTTTGATTTAAAATTGACATTTATAGTGCTATAAGTCAAAAGAAATATCTGTAGTCATCTAAGCAAACGGCATTGTTTTGAGGTGCATAAAATGGCATCATCCACCTAGGTGGACCCCTTGGCCGCCAAGAATCCAAAAACAATAGAAAATCTATATTGTTTATGAAGCTTCAAGGCGTCGTTCGGTCATAGGTAAAATCATTCTTCAACAGAAAATTAACTCAAGTATTACACAAACAAACAATTTCATTTTAAATCTTTGATCACCTACAAGACCCTAAAAACTGGTCTCAAATACTTCAATTTCGTTGCAGATTCCGAAAACGTCTTCTGTAATTTATATCAGTAAAACGTGCTGAATCAAAAGATATTTTGTCAAATTGCATATCCAACAATGACAATAAAACTATGTGCTCTGAGCACGTGGAGCGATGTGGCCCCTCAATCAGACTTGCCAACCGCAGTTCTAAAACGTTGAACTTTGAAGTACCTCATCCATTGCGTGTTTCCTTTAAATTCGTAACTCGTATAAGTAAAAACAAGGCCATGTAATGAAAAATTGTGATTTCGTCTGTATAAAATATACAGTAGTATCACCAACCCCTGCTTGGAAACCCGAAACGGAACGGAAGTGCCCGGACCCCCGTGTCGCGTTTTCTTGCGCTTGCGCACCGACTAAAAACCTTTCAAATACTCCAAGAGGCTAATGTGCCATTTTTGTTGAGCATTGAAGTCAAGTCGATGCATTTTCAAGAGCATAATTACACGATTCCTTATTATTGCGCGAAATTAAAGAATATGTTATATTCGTTGGCCCTGACTTTAGACTTGGCACGTATGGAGCGAAATCAATGAGGACGGTTAAATCTTCTCACGAGCTGACTTTTTAGTGTTGAGATCTAAGATATTAATAATGATAGGTTGCTGATACTATGAATTTATGAATGATGGCTTTGGAAATCGTAGTGAAGGTACCAAAATTGTGCAATAACTCTATGTACAAGTAGAACCTGATAAAAGACAGATCATTTGAAGACATCCGCGTGGTTTCTTTCCCTATTTTCTTAACAGATTGTACATAAATATCAAAAGCATAGGTTTCCGGTTCCGGTTCCGGGAAGGGGGAGATAGGCCAATATGGTACGTATATTATTGTTTAGCTAAATTATTTTCTGACTTTAACTTCAACAGACACAAAGCTACACTAATATCTATTATTATAGTGGACATGGTAAAATTAATATTATTATGGCCCTTGTAATCGATAAAACAGTAGGGTAAAGTGAGACAGATGCACCGCTGGGATAGATGCTCATTTTCAAAAAATCTAACTTACCAAAGACCAGGCGTATCTCTGCAATCAACTTGTCTCCTACAATAGTTCACTCCATTTGTCTCAGAATTCCCAATCCAAAATCACTTTGCAAATTTCGACCGTACTTTCAATCGGAAATCATACAAAAACATTACTAAAGTCGTGACTGATACTTCTATTGCATGGATGATATCTGGCACTGAGGTGGTACCTACCTAGAGGACTCAGTACGAGTCAAACACCTAGCATACGTCTAGATTTTTATAAATGCTCTTTAGTTTTATTTATTAAAAAAACAGCTTGGGCGTCTATAAAGGATGGTTGCCCAGATTCATGATAAGGTCATCAATCCCGCCATACATTATGGTTGCAGATTTTTTCTATAATTTTTGTTTTATATTTAATAGATTAATTAAAATTATATTTCAATTCCGACTTATTACCAACTGTAGCAAATATATTACAATCATATAAAAATAATGAAATGAGAGTTCGACTTCGTTCTTTTCCATCATGCATGTTGAAACTCAAAAATTAATGTTTTCCGATAAGAATTTAAAGTTCCTATTTTGTAGAACAAAATATGCCTATTTACCATTTTGATTTTAATCGATCTTATAGTAGTTCATGTTATATTCTTACGATGGACATTAAAATATTACTTACGTATTTTCATTATTATGTTTCTTGAAGACAATTTCTGTTTTGGGTATACTCCACTAAAAGAAGAAAGCGCCTCTCCTGTCAAAATATCTCCTGTCCTAAAACTTTTACAAAATGTTTAAAGTTATTTGTTTATACAGTGCGAAGGGCATCTATCCTTCGTATTGTTTTTATGGTGGGGCATCTATCCATAGGGGTAGGCATTTATCCTCAAAGTAGAGCTCTACAAATCCTAAAATGTGCGAAATCGGTAATTGATGGATCTGAAAAATTAAACTTTAAATTAATATTTTAAATACTAAGAGGATATATAAAAAAGAAGGGCATCTATTCCGCCTTTATCTTACCAAACTGTTACATTGGCGGAAATTACATATAAATTTGCACACATAGGTACATAGTATCTTTTAAGGTTTTATTTATATATTAATTCCAGATGGTAGAGTTGCTAGAGTTTGATGTTCATTAGACAATTATTAAATATCATCAAACAGCATTTCTCGGATTACTGTGATATGTATTCTATATAATTGTACTGCTTCTATAAGCAACCCATTTTATTATTTATTTTTTAAAACCAATCATTATTCACACTCCAAGATTACAGAACGTGGCTTAACAACTTCATCCATTTCTTCATTCAAGTCAAGTACACTTCAGGCATAATACATTTTCATACAAATACACCTGGATCGTTTAGCGCCCTCATGAACTCAAGTACTCGATCCATATGGCAAGCGGATACTGCGTCACAATAGTGACGTCACGTGCGCATAAGAGCCCTAGAACATACTTGTGTGATCATCCGTCATTGCGAACCAAATCATTGGACTTGTAGTGCCTTTTTATTGGCGCAGCCTTAAGTGCATCGTTAGCGTTGGCTCGTGGATATGAATTATCGGTTCAATGGGTCTTTTGTACTTCTAAATACATTACTAATTTAAGTACTAAATTTGGTGTCTTTAAGATGTATATTCAATATTTGTTGTATACAAAAATTATGCTTTATATAAACCCTGCGGTTTATATAAAGCATAATTTTTGTATTTATTATTTTAGTACCGTATTAAATACTGGCTAAATCCGAGTCGTACATTAAAAAAATATATAATTCATCACACAAACCAAAACACGATCCAAACGGCATACTAGGGTTAACAAAACGCAAAAGCTCAATAGGCCCAAAAGTCGGTTTTTTCATGTATAATTTGTTTGATTTGTAAAGAGTCAATGTACGTCTGTATTAGTTGTGAAACCATTGTTTGATGTTCACGGGTGTCCTCGATACCCCGCCATTTTCCCCCCAGGGTTCCGCTAAAGACCCAAGGAGTCGTGGTGAGCGGTGTTCAACTGTCAACTCTGAACGGACTCTTGCCCTTTGAACGGTGTCATTATTCGGAGCCCAACAATCAGAGCGTGTATGTAAATGAAAATGTTATTCCGCACAATAGACTTGCGGAATAATTGGAAATGAAGTAATCGGTGGTCCGTTAGCAGATGGCTGAAATCTTAATTTTTTGTCAACATTGTGTTGACAAAAAAATCTTACACAAAATATTTTCTATTGAATATGATTGAGTTCGGAGAGTTTGTTTTAAAGATTGAAATCGATTAAACTGATATAAAGTCAGTCTCTTTTTACATACACTTAGGTGGTTACGTTAGGTAGGTTGCACCCATTTAGCTATCCCGGTCTTTTTCTTTGGGACACTAGCTTTGTACATTTACCTCAAGTTATAACTGTAAACTTTGATCATTCATTTATCATCGGGTCTTATGTTTATTTTAAGATGATTAAAGCAGCACATATTCGGAGAGAGCAATGCCGCTCGTGACTAAATTAGCCGATTCTAGAACGACACATCCGCACTTATGGTACTTAGGGTCCGTTGTCCCGGACTGTTCATCGTGATTATGCTATTGAGCCCGTTTTGTACCTTAATTGAGTACCCAAGCATCGTCGTAGGTTTAACAGCCCTCGGGGACGATCTTCCTCTATTGTCTCGACGCCTGCGAAGAGATTCAAAGGTTGTGCGCGCAATCGGCTAATTCGCACTAGTCCGCGTAAACGACAACGGCCTATAGATACACTCTTTACGAGTAGGCTCGTGCCCGTGGGGACGTATAATGAGCTGATGATGATGAAGAATTGATAAGTACAAATATATCTAGATATAAAGTGAAGTTCTAAAAAAGTGTTTTGAACTGGTACAATTGTTATTTTTAGCCATATTAATGTTGAAAGTATTTTTTAAATATAGTTATATTAGTTTAGGAGTATATTGTGCATGTATTTTTTGTATTGCTAATAACTATTTGTTTATCGAAATACCTAATCTCTGGTCATACGGTATAGTTAGGACAATAAACATCTCTATGAAGATGGCCGTTACCTAATTATTAACGTTATTCAAAGCCTAAGGCAAACCTTCAGGCAATTGTCGCGGACGATATTCGAAAGAAATCGTGAGGCAGTGACGACTGTCCCCTAACTAATTGAGTAAACGTGCTGCAACGTGGAAACGAGTTCCAGTAGATTTTAGGGCTCCGTGCCGCATTTCGAATTATATATCTCTAAGTATTTCGATCTAGTTTTGATTTTATTGCTTATTGAACTACAATTACTTGGTTAATTAATGAGAATTCATTTCTAGTACCTCTGGTCTTGCAAATGTTCGTGGTGGGCGGTGTCACTTTCCACCTAGGTGAGCCGTAGGTATGCTCGATTGGAGCTTTACCCTTAAAAAGTAGTTTAATCGTTGTACTGTCCCCATGATCAACAGACACACTTCACATTTATAACATTAAGTAGGTACTAGCATTCAATTGTATAATTCCTTACTTTAAGCTATTCTTAACATTTTGTGCTCTGCAGAGAAAGAAAACTGTGAGAGTGTAGTGGATACCTAATTACGCAATAATACCGGCTGCATTATTACAATACGGAACCACCATTTCTATGTCGACGAAGAGGCTCCAAGTAGGAGCCTCTCCGGCATACGCTGGCGTTGACACCGATCTAAATTGTAGCGTAATTTGATTTCGCCATCTTACTTTTTTAAATTTCTACTCGAATTGTGTCGATACTGTTACTGATTCTAAGAAATATACGAAACCCATTTTACGCTTCATGAGCTATTATCTTTCTGAATAAATAGAAAACTGAATATTATAGCTGAATAAATTCGATTCGTTATTTTTTAGTAACTGTATTTATCACTTGTTCCAATTACATATTATATTATATCTCTCTAGCAGTTTATCAGAGAAGCCTTTAAAAAGGTTTGTAATGTGTACAATAACTACACAGTTAGCCTCTTAAAAGGCTGATTAAGTAGTGAATTACTACGTACTCAATTAAGCCTTTCAATTAAGCTTTTGAACCTTAGAATTTAATACATCTACGGTTCAAAGTGTCCACTTGTAAGCAAATTTAATAAAAAAAAACTCATATTAAGCTCCACCTGGTTTGAAGTTGCAGAGAGTTATGTAAGTTATGTTAATGTGTTATAAATCTATGCCTCCTCAACAGTTGACTGGTAACAAGTTGTAGAAGCATAGCAGCTTTATTCATAGAGGGCGTTTAGTGGTGTTTGTCTTACGATGTAAATTGTAAGTGATCGTTTTATTAATGCAAATTTACTAGGTCCACAGTTGCCAGGATTTAAAATTAATTAATGTCATTATTTAATAAAAATATGAATGTCCCTGACTATGTTTCATGCCACTGTGCTCTACAGTTTGTGTATTAATACTAGTAAATTCATGTTTAATAATCAGTTGGTATATTTTCCTAAGTTTCTAAACAAATAATTATTTAAGATCAGAAGCGTATGAGTGGCTAGTTAAATATTAGTCTTGCTTTTGGTTGGGGTGTTTACTTTTAAGATATTATGCAATTAACTATTTAATGATAAAATAATAATGTAATACTGGTTGTATTAACGTTATAATAGTTGGTGTGCCATATAAGTATGTACTTAAATAAACCAGAACGCTTGTTATTCTTAGGCAACATTCATAATTAACACAAAATGGATACTTTTATGAAAAGTAATATTTGTTTATAATATATTAATTAATTTGTAATGGTTCTGGCGTGGTTGTTTATGGGTTTTGTACGAGGATTTAAATGTTAATCTGTTATTTTACGATTGTCTCAAACTACATCGCGGTGAATGGTAAATTATTTTAGTTTTAATATAGAAGTAAACTATATAAAAACTATTATAAATAATAGGACCGTACAAATACGAAGTCGCCGTTCCCGGCGGGGGACCGTCGCGCCCCGGTGCATACAACACAAATACCGAAGAAAACATTTGAATACGTATTTGTCATTTTACTGAAATATTCAAATTTGGAATGATGACACCAAAAGTCGTTATGATATTGATGAATACTTCAACGAACACTCTGACGCGTGGTCTTAAATAATATAATATTAAAAATGTCTAAATATAAAGTGTCTTCCGAAGCACGGAATCATCCATCTTCTCAAACTATCAAGTGACGAAACCTACAGTGTACTAGCCAAACTGGCAAAATCGACAAAGTGATTTTCGTTATGCGGCCTCCCTTTGAAGACCCATATTTACCGGATCGATCATCGGTCTTAACTCGAAATTGAGACCATGATGACTATTATTACTAGACCATAAAGGCAGTTACAGGATACCTATATAAGTTAACCTGTATAAGTGTAAGTCTTAACATTATCATTGAACTAGGCAACAAGCTTGTGTAAATCGATAATCCTTAAGTTGTACATTTGCGATTTTTGGAATCGGCGATTAACTGGCAACATCCTAACTACCGAATGGAGTCATAAAAGAGTTTACTCCGATAATTTATGAAACAAGTAATGTCCCGTTTCCGGGATCGCGTGCTGGGAGACAAACGGCGTCTTCTCTTATATTGTTCCAACTTGTTTTTATTAGTTAACAATAACATGTCTTAATTTATTTGGCGTTGTAATTGTTCTTATATAATTGGCCTTACATAATTTTTCAGTGGACTTTGAACGTATAATTTTAACCTACTGTCATTGAAATTTAAGCAAATTCAACGCCACATTTCGGTACTTAGCGGTTTTCCTCGGTCAACTTCGACTAGGGACTTTTTGAAAACCGTAGTATATCCAGAAAGAGTAAATAAATTGCAATTCAGGCTCAGGTATATTTATAGATTGAAAACTCAAATTATGTTTAATCGAATAAATCTTTAAGAAATGCTTGTCTTCAAATACTATAAGGTGCTTTATTTTTTCATAAAAGTAGATTTTTTCGGTTTCGGATCCGGGAAAGACCAGAAAAATATATTTATTTTTTTTCACAAAGTGTTGTTATGTAGGTCACTACAATTAAATGACTTGAATTATTATGATAAAACAAGTAGGTATTACAATATGGGTATTTACCTCCCGCAATCGTACTACTCAAGTAATCGTACTACGTCAAGAGGGAAAATTAATAGCTTGACACATTTTTTAATTTATTAGGGATGGGTAGCGTTGCTTGATTCTTTTTCGTCTGGTACGACAAAAAAAGGAAAAGTACAATTACTTTGGGTACTGGATATCTAACACCTGAGAAAGTGATAGAGAAAAAGTAAACGACTAAAATCTCTCAACAGAGTGCTTAAAATATTTTTATCTTTGTACTTAGTACCTATATTTTGAAAAAAGTTAATGTAGCTAATTTGATTTTAATTTACACACACATCCATTTCCGACTTAAACCATCTATTATAGAATTCCACAGAGTACAATGTCCTGTTTGGGGAACTTTTCGTATTTCTGGTATGCGTTAATAAATATATAAACATGTTAATAGGCATGTATGTAATTATTAAGAACGTGTTTGGGATGGCCGCTGGGCGGGGTCTGGGAAGCCACGCCTTGCGCGCCGCCTTCACGGTACCTATATGGCTAAGGGAATACATTTATATTAGTTTGTGTTAGCATATAGCCTAGATGTTTAAAGGTATATAGAATAAGTGACCCGCCCCGGCTGCGCTCGGGTGCAATGTTAGTACGCAGAACAGAACTCCAGAACATCTTAAAACAACACTCACAACACAAAATGTAATCTTAAATAATGTATAAAGTTTTTCGCACATCTTTTTGAGTGATGTTGAAATTGTACAGAAACGAACACCGAATTGTTACCATATACTTGCAAATAAAAAAAACATTATTTTTATTAAATGTCGCCTGTAATAAACTAGTTGTCCTCAAAAGGGTACGTACTACGGAGCAGTTGCTTACTTGTAACGTGAAGATGTAGGTGTTATCCATAATTTCTTACCGAACATGACCTTACAATCAATGGTAGAAGTTCCATTCCCAGTAACTATAAGTAATAAAAATACCCATAAAAATATTTTCAAGTTTTGCGAAGAAGGATGCCTAAGTTGTCTGTAAATAACGCGTAATTGAATGTTTATCTATAAAGTCTTCATGGCATGTAAGTAGTCTTACCCTAAACCGTGGTGCAGGTAAAGGAATCTAAGCCAACATTTTCTGCTCGTTGTGCATAAAGCCGAAAAGCGAATAAGGCCTAGCGACTGCAGGCAGCAAGCAATTAAAATTTTTACAGTTAAGCTTACAAATTATTAATTTTGTAATCTGCTGTAACATCAAGTACTCACAAAGTATAATAAATATTTTTGCGCCTTTTATTCCAATCAAAACAAAATTAGTTTATCAAAATTTAGGAAATGTTTACTGAGACGGTTGACTTCTCTAAAGAGCAGAGAGTGCAAGATTTAAAGTTAGCTTTTTACGTTAAGCGGTGGCATGCAGACACGTAAGGCATTAAAGGCAAGTGCTATTCTATGGTCTATTATATTCACATTCGCCGTATGCCAAAACCGTACTATGCTTCTTACATAAACATATGATTCGACTTTTACACCATAGACAAAAATAACAAGTTCTTTTTTAAATTCACGCCATTATTCAGAGTAACCAGCTGAAACGTTTCCCTAACAACACCACAGGTGTTTAGATAATAAAATTATAGCAACGAGTACATAATATAACTAGAACAGGAATAATGGACGACCCCCGGGAATGGATTGCCGCGATGCGATATTTATGAGTGCAATTATGAACCTTTGTAGCGGGTCGTAAGGCACCATCAGTCTTATCAGTAATGCGAAGTAAAGAAAATAATAAATAAATCCTCTTCCCATTTGAGGATTAGAAAAGATAATTGTGTATCTAATATGTATTTAAAAAACAGTCAAGAGTAAATGCAAAAGTTTTTTTACTTATTAAAATTGGATCAATAAAACCACTTATGAAATATTAATTACAATTAAAAGAATGCAATTTTCATCTTGTAGCTAGAAAAGCTAGAAGCATTTATTGACATGTAACGGACAACTGGAAATACAGAATTAGGATAATAAGTCATCATAATTAAAGAATTGTGTCACCTAACTAAGTAATCAACAACAACAGTCGACCCAACAGAATAGACATGCTATTGGGCGCGGAAGTATATAGTCAAATACTTCAAGAAGGTATCAAAAAGGATCCTAGTGGATCACTTGTCGCACAATCTACAAGTTTAGGTTGGATTTTATCCGGGACAGTCAGTTCAACGAAAAAGTATAGTCAAAGTAAACTTAGCCTCCATTGCCCGCTATAACAAAAAAAACCTATAGCATCCCTTTGCAGGACGCAGTCCTTGCCACACAGCCCCATCTGGCTACCTAGCCCTGCCTGCAACGTCCGAATTCGACATTTGAGCACCACTCTAGTATTTATTTCTTCTAGGAGAAGAAGAAAAAGGTTACTCTAGTTGCCCATAAGCTACTGTAATTTAGTTTTGAAGACTGAGAGTATTCTTCGTTCATTATGTCAAGAGGCTGCTGTCTGAACTTTCGAACATCGAAAATTTCATCCCCGTAATACGGGCATGGCTTGAGAGAAAATTTTAAAGTATTATTGACGACCCATTTGATGTTACGGTTGAGAGGTCGACTGCAACACCAAGGTTCCGGGTTCGATCCCCGAACAGTTCAAACATTTGTGTGCATGAACATGTCTGTTTGTAATGGTCTGGGTGTTTTCTATGTATAATATGTATGTATTTACAAAAAAAATATGTAAGTATGTTTATCCGTTGTTTAGTACCCATACTACAGGCATCACGCTTAACTTGGAGCTAGATGGCGCTGTGTGAATGTCAGTGGATATTTATTTATTTATTCGCGTCTTCAAATGTGGGACTTCAATCGGGCTATTTGCAAACTTGTCAATAAAATACAATAAAATATTATTTGTCCGTACTTCAACTCCCTTATGATCAAGTGTTCTGATCATACGTTATTGCTAGAGATCCGAGAGTGATTTTAATCCCACGGGAAAACAGCTTAGTGAAAGTCGCTTAGTACGACATCGAAGGCTATTTCTGAAAAGAATGCTGCTCCTGACTAACTGAGCTTATAGCTTTTATAGGATGTACACACATCCTCAAATTCGTATTTAGTCCGCGTGGTTGGTTACGGCCTGAACTCCTTATAACTAAGTTGTGGGAAGATCTATCCTTGCCGGCTGAGGATTATATAAATACCTAGTTACTCTTGACGCGTTCAATGTCTCAAATATATTGCCTTTTCTCCAATAAAAATATCTATTAAAACGATACAAATGAACATGCTCCGTGATTGGTGTAAACGAACGCTAAGAGCCCATCGGCAGGCACTAAGAGTCCTGCGGCTCAACAAGACCCTCGCTAAGTGCGGACGCGTGCGGCCGCGGGGGGCTCGCTATGCGGTCGACCACCGACTCGTTGCTATTCAGTCCAGCTGCCATTTTGATAAATCAGCAATGGGTTGATGCGATTTCCGATTTTTTCAGCCCTTTTATGAGTTTGGTATTGGGGCGATTACACTTTGAAACTGTTGAAGGCGTGAGCGTTGAAATATGGCTGTGATAAAAAGTTAAAGAAAATTGTTGTCTGAATGTCACAATTAGTTACGAGGCAACAATTGAAACGTTGCTGGGTGCATAATAAATAATACATCGTCTTGCTTGGTGACATCCAGGTGAAATATTAAATTCGTGGAAGTAAAGAATTGATGGAGGATGAATCGAATAAGGTATTTGTGAAAAATGAAATATATCTTAGGTACTTGAAATATATTATGTCTGTAAATAACAAAGTACCAAGATATAAATAAAAAAACGAAATAATCTATGTTTACTTTTGAAATAAAATTTATAACGCTAATGTTCTAAACCCCCATAAAATCATCTTAAATGTTATAAACAAGTCCTTAAAAACAAAAATTAAACATGCCATAAAACGAATTCCAAATTCAAACAAAACAATAACAAATTATTAAGGGAGTGCAATAGATCTGTCATTCAAATCAGTGACGGTTAAGTAAAATGTAACAATCAATTGTCAATATAGTCACGTGATAACAAAAGCCAGAATGTACTGCGGGACAATGGATCCAACGTCTTGTTTAGAAAACACACCCTGTTTGGTAATTGTGAAGCGAAATTCACTAGCCCACCGTGACCGTCTCAGTATGGGTAATAAATCACCATCGAATGACAATACACATCTAGGAAACTTGTAAATTTTTCAATGTAAGGCCTATTCTCAGTTCAATGAGTAGGGGCATGGACAAAGTAGGTAACTGTATCATCGTATCCGTCATGTAAGTTGACTTAGAATTGTCATGTCATGAGACAATAACGAAGTTGGTGCCCAAAAAAATTTCAAATATATTTTTTAAAGTATTTTAGTTTTAAAAACAAACACCTAGGTAAATTGTTTTAAAATAGGATAGGCATTATCAATTAGTCGTACTGTCCACACTGGAAACCTCTTCCTTATGTTGTGGAGGAGTCTTTTCTTTTGTAATAAACCAACAGCCAAATTTTTTGGTAAATTACTATATCATTCCCGTGAAAGGGACAACAAAGCCGTTGCTAATCAGTTGCATAAGCATTATAAATACTCTAAGATAAAACGTTATAGAATCCAGTAATTTCTCTACCAGTTTAGGTTTCAGCCTATACTAACGCATAGATGAACTTGCATGCTGTCACCATAGAGTTTATAATCTGACACGTGCTTGTCAACTGCGTATTATCAAGTCACCAGAACCTCTTTGTTTAGAGTTGAAGGTATAGTACAATTCACGAAATATGACCACAAATGGCGGCCTTTGGAGCATGATGAAGACTATTTTATGATAGTTAAACAATAGAAAAGTCATGAGCGTTAACAAAATATAGATTTTAATTTATGAAACAAATACAAGAATTTCCGGCGTCGTGTCATCCTAAGGGACTCAAAAATGACTTCAGCGCAGTGGTCATTTTTGTATGTTTTCTATTCTCTTGGCTCACACGATATATCCATTTGCTATTGTCAAGTTGGTTGACGATTTGACATCGCGCTATAGAGTCAGTTCAGAGTTTGTTTTCATACCAAGCGAAACCTTTCGGGCTATTTAGTTACATAAGATTCCTAAGTCCACCGGACATTGATTCGTTTTCTTGAGTGCTAAGTAAGTTAACATAAATAAGCAGGTATAGTATATAACTATGTCATTAAATAAAGAGTCACACACGAGAAAAGTACCTCCATTACCTACTAGACATAATATGTTTGTCCTCTTCCTACATTACCGATAACGGATGACCTTTCCAAAAATAAATAGAGATTCACTTAAAAAATATAAAAGTAATTAATGAGACTATGTTTTTATTCATCTGATTTATCATTAGTAGTTTAGGTATAAACAATTAGGTTAGTACTTTCATTATTTAGTACGTTACTTCCATCTCAATTAAATTATGCATAAATGAGTATGAACAACTTTATTTTCCAAGTACAAGCAAAGTTTAATACCTAACATTTATTTAAAATCAATACATCCTATACCTTATTATAATAAGTACCTACAATAAATAACCCTTCTCGCAATGTAAGATTAAAAATCAATATCAGGTAGGCGCTTTCTCAATTGTTTCATTTTGTGAGAATTTATTTGTCCCTCTCTATACACAGTTGCTTCCCAAATTGGTTTAAACAAAACAATTTATTACAGTTGTAAATATCCACGTCATAGTTTATGCAATGGGCACTCCTGATTTATGGCCTTTTCATGTCCTTCACAAAGAACTGCATTTCATTGTTACGTAAAATTAAGCAAAAACATCGTTTTGAAAAGTCCATTGTTTGATATCCTATAACATGTGGTTCACATTCGAATGACATTCAAATAAATTGCCAACATAGAGCACAGTTCATTAAGTTTTTTTATAAAATGATAAATGATGTTTTATTGCTTTTTTACAAACTGAAATATCATTAGTCTGTTTTCATTGTGTCGATTTCTTATATGTACCTGCCTATATTTTATAGTAAAGTTTTTAATAGATAAAGATAGACCTTCAAGCGGTAAATCTGGGAGCAGGGAGTTAAACAAAAAAAATGACCCAAGCTAAGCTCAAGAACTTCGATTTCCCAGCAGTGCTTCGTCGTTTTATTAATCCTCATCATAGCATTTCCTTTTCAATGTAACAGATAGTATTACTTGAAGATCAATTGAAATATTAGACAGCGTTTCCTGAAGCGCTAGAAGTGGAAATGTGGTATGTAGCAAAACTATGTAAGTTTAACAAAACTTACTTCACTTTGTCACTGCCTTAACTAGATACATAAAAGGCGTTCATTTCCTTAATAAAATGTTGACTATGATGTAGAGTTTACGAAGTAAGGGCTAGTATAGTTAAGACACAGAGCTACTCGAATGTTAAGTGGGAAAAATTGCGGAAAAAAAAGAAAACTATTATTTGTGGAGCGGTTAGCCCTTCAATAGTACTGCATTGTCCTAGTTCCAACTAATATTATCATCATTATCATCATCAGCCCATTAAACATCCCCACCGAGGGGAACAAGCCTACCCGTATAGGGTGATTAGGCATAACAACCTTTGAATCTATTCGCAGGCGTGCGCAGGTTTCCTCACGGTATTTTTCTTCACGGTACAAATTCTAAAACACATTGGTACGTGACAGGATTTGAACCTCAGCCTTCCTGGTAGGAGGGCAACAGTCCACACTAAATAGATAATATAATAATAGTAATAGATATCAATAATTAACGTTTTTGAGATATAGTACTTTATGTTATTTTCTACGGTTTTTTTAACTAGACTTTAATCCAAAAGCATACTTAAAGTAATGTTTTTTCACATATTTCAAGTAATATTTGTATATAAAACCTAATTTTGAGCATTCCAATGGCTCGATCGTAGTTTCCCAACGGAACAGCCTCGTCGCGTCTTCCAGACAGGTTCATTAAGAATGTCCGATGTTATCATTCCTAATCACAGCTATTAAACGGCACAAAGCGTGTTCTGTTTTTGTCTCGGCATGTTTATGTCTGTGCTTGTACTTTAACGTCGTTTATATCCACTTTCATAAACAATTGCCGACCGTATCTCAAGTTAGATCGTTGAGGTTCAATCGAATGGCTAAATTCATCTTTAACTAATAGCGCGTTGTCGATCAATGATTTAATAGTTTCGTTATTTAAAATCAACATCTTCATGTTGATTATAGATACATATATCTAATAAGCTGTTGAGTAGGGACTTAGGGACTTATAAGAGGCATATGCCTTGATTTAGGTAATGAGTAAAAAAAATCTATGTAGGTATGCATTATACAGGTTATGGTAAACCCAGCAGACGAGTTCTGGAGTGGAGACCGCGTGTCGGCAAGTGTAGCGTACGAATAGGATGCCCTCCGGCCCGATGGACCGACGACTTGCGAAAAGTCGCTGGTGGAGGCTGGATGAGAAAAGCGGAGGACCGGGCTATCTGGCGCAAAATGGGGGAGGCCTATTTCCAGCAGTGGACTGCGATATGTTGAATAGGAATATGCTACCTACCTACATTCATAGAGATAACAATTAGGTTTCTTTTTCCTGTATTTGGTAATTTAGGTATTGTTCCGTATAAAGGAAGGCTTGTCGGTAGATGAACACTGCGCTGAAGTCATTTCTGGTATTTTGTTTACGCTCATGACATTTTTCAATATTTCACAATTCTATTGTTTCACTTTCGTCAAAAAAGTTTCACCTTGCGCAGAAGACCGCCATTGTGTGGTCATCTTTCGTGAATCGAACTACCTACAGCGTCATTAAATTAAAATTGAATGAAAACAATAAACCTTTAGTTAATATTGGCAAATGTGTGATGTTCTAAGTAACGATTTAATGTTCTTACTAGTATTATATATAGTATATAATAATATGTATTTTATATGTACCTATTTGATACAAATTAAGTGTTCCCGCATGAAAAAGCTTTAACGATCCGTCCGGTCACTCTATCAACGTACAATTAATAAAAATTACCACTTACATAAAACTATTAACGTCCAGCCGCGACGATAAACTGATCGGAATCAACTGTCGCTGCTATAATAAATTAATTGTTTTATTATGTCACCACAAAGATGGTGATAAAAAACCGACAAATTACAGCTGAATTGAGACATCCCGCTATCCCTTTATTAGACACGTGTGCCGAGAATAGCAGCCGTCACGAGATAAAGTCTATCGAAAATCAAAATGGCCGAGCATCTCATTTTTAATTTTTTACTTCGAACCAGCGTGAAGCTTATGCTAATGAGGCCCAAAAACAAACATTGTTACAAGCCAAATGTGTAACATACAATAAAAATAAATTAAATAATAAAGGGAATCGTTAAAATGGAAGAAATGCCCGTAATTTATCCACGAGTCACCTTTTAGGCATTCCGTGGATGCCATCGCGGCGGGGTCCCGCTCGCTCTAGACGCGATCTCCGAATAAAAAGGCGCCACAAAAAGACGCATTCAATAACCCATTGGCCATTACTGACCGTAATCGATGAGATAAATTAATAATAATGAAATCTGAAAGAGACAGCACGCGAGCGCGGCGCCGGATGACGCCTGACAGGCCCTGGCGAAACGTCAATAGATGTTCAAAATGTATGATGACGAATTGACTAACGTTGATGGTCCACCACGTTGATTGAATTTTAATGGAGTAGAAATGCAAATTTCGTTTATATCTGATGTATTTTCTGTCCTCCTAACGAAGAGTGCAATGAGTCGGGTTTTTCGGCAAATTGACTTCTTAAGACCTTAGTATTATTATTGACAATAATTTGTTGTAAGTCATAATGTATAAATGGATTTTAAACCTAAGACCTTCTTAAGACAATTTTCCCAAAACCCGACTTATTGCTCTCTTCGTTAGGAAGGCTGTATTAAGATCCCACCAAAAACATTTCATGTAACATGTTGCCAAGACGACCACATAAGTAATGCGCTGTGAAAAATATATCAGATCTCATGTAGAGCCAAACTTCTGAATCTACACGACCTAACTCTACCAACCCTTACTTCAAAAAATTCTGCATACCGATCAATCGCCGTCGTGCTGCCGTCGTGAAGGTGATGCGAACATTTAGTTTCTGAGCTAAAGTACATACCTACTTAAGTAATTTTAGGGTATTTTTTTTCTCAAGTACTTATAAATAGGTTTTTTACTTAGGTAATGTCTACAGTCCCGTGTATACCTTCATGTCCTAATGCATAAAAATGGTGAGTCTCATTAAACACGCCCCTTCCACCATTTCAGAGGATAGTGGCGAAAATCATTTGATTATGAATACTTTTACACTGAATTTCGATAGCATACTAAATTGTAGCTTTCTAGTACATCAGGAAATAGCCAAACATTTTGATGATCATCAGTGTGTTAGTGACGAAATCGGCGTATTTTAGATATCAATAAAATCTAAAGTATTGAAAGAGGGGGGATGATGCAATCCTAAACAAACTCATTGCATCGGAGAGACAAAGCCAAAAAGAGGCCCACTCCCCTGGTCCATCCACCTTAACATCTGCACCTTAAAGAAGTACATCGGTGGTGGCCACATGGAAATCGCTAAATGTATTAATTTTAAGTTCTAATTGTAATAATGAAGAGTAAGACTTAAATAATGTAAGAGTTATTGCTACTATTATTATATAAATATAAAACAGAGAGAGAGAGTATTTATGATGTTATTTATTCCCTTTATTTTATATTATTCACCCCCCTACTTTACCTAATGTAAATATTTAGATATTTTAATTCTGACTGTTATCCCATTCCCCCTTTAACCAATTCTTTTGCCCCATGCGCGGAGCACTAACATAATACTATAATAATTAAATTACAAAATAATCTTAAACTAAAAAGAGTACGGACCATGAGTCTGTAGATGTAATTAAGTATTTTAATCGTTTTTTATTATATTTTTGTATATTTTTTGACGTTCATAAGTGCTTTTTGTAAGCCTAATTTGAAATAAATGTTTTTGACTTTGACTTTGAATTATATTAATAAAAAAAATCTAAAGTATTAAAGCTATTTCATTGTGACTTTGTTCTATAAGCTTATTATCGATATCATTAGATACATAATGGAACAGAAAAAGAAATAAGGTAAATAATAAATTACTTATCACATGAAACAGGAAACAGACAGGTTAAAGAAGACACACGCAGAACTACCTATCAGCAAATAAGTAATCTTGGGTGTGGTGCCAATCCCAATCTACGACTTTGTTAGACCGGGTTACTACCAAATCATGCCATGCCATCTAGCCCGTTTTTAAATGTTGAACTAACTATATCCAAAATTAATAGTATTTTCAAAATAATTTAGTATAGGCACGTCAGACCGGTTGCACAGATTTTGAATGATCGTGGGTTCATGTGGGCTATAAAAACGAATCGACGAGTTCTTTAAATTCATTCACTCATTTTGTTTGTGTTATTTCGATCCCTTCATATAAATAAATATATATATTGTCAATTTTTAAACTGTACAAAGCACGTCATTTTCATGAAAATGATTCACTTATATTTTGCATGTCCTATAGGTTAGTAGATACCTAACACACTTACAAAAAAAATGAACCATATTAGATTATTTTTGGTTGTTTGATAGGTAAGAATTGGTAAATACAACCTCCGCGTTAGATGTAAATAAATATAAATATCATATCATGGTTCCTAGATAAATATTCACTGACATTCACACAACGCCATCTAGCCCCTTAAATCTATAAAACTCTACAACGGATTTTGGTGCTTTTTTAATAGATAGATATGATTCATGCGAGGAAGGTTTATATGTACAATAAGAGCGTGCTTATTACGAATATCAACATTACAGTCGTGGGAAGCAGGGGCGGGTCGCTTTAACAAAACAGTAAAGTGTAAATAAGCTTTTTGACGTTATTCATTTTATCAAAATTTGTTCTAAGAGTTTTTATTTCCTTACTAACATATTTTGCGATTAATTTTTATATGGTACCGATAGAGATACTATAAATGTGTCTAATTACGGTAGATAGATATGTGTGTGTGAAGAACTAAGAGATTTCGACTTACATACTTATTAATATAACTTCCATTCCATTGTACGTAGTCCAATTAACAAACATATCATCAAATAAAACAGATTAATAAAAGTTGCTCGGTCAAAACGTTGTTGTTAAAAGCAAATTATTATTGAGCTAATTCCAATAAGATCTTACATTAAAAGTGAAATCTTCGATTTGTTAGAAACGAAACTCATCACATAACTTTGGTGAAGAGTTGTGCTAGCACATTACCTTATAAGTAAGTAATAGGTAACTCTGTGGCGTGTGAACTTCGGTTTCATAGCTCCGGGAAAGTCTTGGTCTTCTTTATCTTTTCTTGTGTTGGAACCAATGAAGAACAGATCATAGACTTTTTTCGAACTGACTACTGCCCTTGGCCGCAGATGGCCTTTACAGCTTCACCTGGCAATTGGCGAGCGCAGAAAACCTCCATGGACGTTGGGAACGACTCGCTAGAACGACAGTACAGACAGTAAAACATCTTCATACAAACGTGCCGCTCTCGGTTTGAATGTGTGCGTGCGCGCCGCGCGCCGTGTCTGCACGCGATTTCACGCACACGCTGGTATAAGATATCACGGAATTTAGTGGCGGCAGTACGGGCTGTGCCGCGTGACTGTGAGTTCGCGCGAGTTACGCTCGCATTTGTCAACTCTCGCCGGCCACTCACCATTATTACGAGTATCATGACCTCAAAAAGGGCAAAAAAATATTGTAGTATTTTCGGGTGCCTCAATAACGATTTCGCAAACCCGGACTTATCATTCTTCACAGTTCCTACTGAACCAGAAATGTAAGAACCTACTTATACTTCAATCTTATTAGAAAATGCGATATTTGTATTGTTTATTTGTTTTATTAAGAGCGTAGCCAAGTCGCATTTTCCATATAAATGTATTCCCAAATTTACTTCCTGGCTTAGAGCTAAAGTTTATTTTAAGAAGCCTAGTTTTACTATAAAACATAGGATTGAGTACGAAATATCGTTAAGGCAAACGTATTTGTCGCGTATAGTGTAATAAGGGCAATTTCACAATAATTTATATTGCAAATTACAATTCTTATTTTTTCTATTGTCTTATGTGTTGGTTGATCCAAATATGGCGTCTTAATCATAATATTATTAACTTAATTAAATTATATTAAGATGGGGTCTGATATGTAGTTTCGAATGCCGTGTGGTCGCCCTTTAGGAAAGCCGATGTATCGAAAATCCCTCAATCGAATGACGGCGTCGCGAACACGCTGTCTAGAAATACTTTTTTGTATGTAGTACGCTAGATCGAATTCCATTTTATTACTGGAGTCCTTGTTCAAATTTGTTGTGAAATGGGGATCAAGCTTACTTTCCTCAGCGCCGGATGTTCAATTTTTTTGGGTGGGGCATAAATTGAGAAATGCGGCCCGCGCCTTCTATTTATTATTTTTACCTTTATCGTCCTATATTATTTCACTAATTTATATAATAAGTCTTGTAATTGATTGACATTTGGACAAAGCTGCAACTTTTTACGCAGCTGTGATCAGTTTCAGAGATATTACATGAATTACATCCCCTTGTCTTACTCCTCGGTGTCAACGATTGTGTAAGCTCTTCATGTACTCGGCCTGACAAAGTAGCGCACTCGTACAAACATCTCAACAATTCGATATAGCAGTAGTCAAGTCAGGCACCGTTAGAGGGAATGTTGATGAAAAACCGTTTTCTTGAATGAATTTAGACTTTGACTTATCAAAGCCGGAATATTAGGCTCTCTCCAAACCGATACGAAAACTCGTTCGCAGGGACTTCTACTGTTTCAATACAAGGTAAATTACGGACCTTATTGAGGAGAACAGGGGGCTCAAAGTTTTCCAAAAACCTCTTGGGAGGAGCTTTCTGGTAAAGGTTAAGATAGCAGATGGCCAACTACTCACATTACGCCAACAGAACCTGGGAGAGGTTGAGAAATTCTATGGACGACTGTATTCATCAAGCGCTCATCAGCCACAGACGAAGACAGCGAAGATCTACGTGCCCCACTAAGGCACCATTGTACGTAGGATATCCCGGATGTTGACGTTAGCGAAATTAGTGCAGAACTGAAGCAACTGAGAAGTGGAAGGCCCGGGGAATGACGGTATTACGACAGAACTCCTAAGCACCGGTGGACAACCCATCCTTAGGGCATTAGGTGAGCTCTTTTAATGCCGTCATCCACCAGGGAACTACACTGGAGGCATGATCCAGAAGCATCGTCTTGTTTTTCAAGAAGGGTGATAAAACTCTCTTGAAGAATTATAGACCCATAGCGTTTTTGATAAACGTTTTTATAGAGTTGTCACAACCAGTATACATCGGTGGCGTCCTTCTCGAGATTGTCCAAGAATACGTTTACTTGGGTCAAAACTTGACCGGCACAATTTCGACAGGGAAGCTAGTAGGAGGATTCACTTAGGCTGGGCGGCATTAGGCAAGTTACATCAGGTCTTTACGTCGACGATTCCGCAACGCTTAAAGACAAAAGTCTTTGAGAAATACGTTCTACCCATACCATCATACGCAGATGAGACATGGACACTGACTACGGGATTGGTTAACGTACTCGTATGTCGCAGAACCGATAGCCGTTGGAGCAGACAAGTTTTGGAGCGGAGTTCGCGGCTTGGCAAGCGTAGCGTAGGATGCCCTCCGGCCCGTTCGACCGACGACTTGCGAAAAGTCGCTGGTAGAGGCTGGATGAGAAAAACGGAGGACCGGAAAATATCTGGCGTAAAATGGGGGAGACCATTGTCCAACAGTGGACTGCGATAGATTGAATAGAGGGAAAAAGTTAAATCGCCTTTCTTGAAGAAGAGCACCACCACGCCATTGCTCCTCACCTTTGGCGTCGCACCATCACCGATTCCGGAATGAAAGAGCTTCTGAAGGGTTTGAAGGACTGGCGTGCCCCCTACTTTCAAAAACTCTGCGGTCGTCGTCGCGGGGGGTCTTATAACGCTTAAGCTGTTTCAGAGCCATCCTATTCTCGGCAAGAAAAGCAAAGTCGTGAAAAAGTTACAATTCATCAATTATTGGTATTGATTTTAATCAATATTAATAAATCAAGTTTTATAATGAAATAAGACTACTCGCCTCAGCTTTTTCGAAGTCACACTGGATGAAAAAGGCGTTTTATTTCCAATTTATTTTGTATATTTTCTTTAAAAACGTGGTCGCTTGATGTAATGAAAAGGTGCTAAAATGTTTATCTTTAATTTTTTTTCAAGTGTAGCTGTCCATCATAAAAATGATATAGCTATAAAGCAGCTAAGTTGGCATCAATTTACATAGAGAAACAACTAGGTAACTTTGAAATAATACACTGCTGCCCTGGATAGAGATCGACGAGTTTTCGTATATAGCGTCATTCCTCAGATCGCGGCTGCCTGCGCCTGCTGACGTGATCTGCGATTCCTGCGGAAGCCTGTTTAGAACTATGCAAAAGAAAAAGTAATGGTTGAGTAACATGCCTTATTCCGCGCTCGGGTATCGGTCGAATTTCTATGGCCATGAAATATCGGCACTTGAACTATTATTTATTCCGTGGGCAAGTAAGGTAAATGATGAGTGGTCCATTAGTCGGTTTGCCGCCCCCTGCACCGTGCCGCCCGAGAACTATATGCTCGGGGGTGGAAGTGTAATTAATGGCTTAATACCGAGGACATCCGATTCGAGATCGCTAACGATGGTGAAATCGACGCTGCACCTCTCGAAATCTCAGCAGTTATTAGTATCAAGGGACAAAAGAATGAATTTAAAAAAATATATTGTTCTGGATTCATGGAAACTTATTCTTATAAAATAATGAGATTTAGTACCGTCAATGAAAGGTTAAAATATGAATTCGATTTCAATATCTGTATTTAAGTAAATCAACGAACGTTGATGTTGTGGGACGAACCAATGAACTAAAACTAGCAGCCATGTTGCCCCCTATTTGACTGTAAGAGTAGTCAGCTCCGGCATGGCACCCCCTGCCGCTATTTTACTAAGTTTTAGTTGGTTTAGTTTAATGGCCGGCGCCCAACAAGATTCTGGAATGGCGGGTCACCTTAAAAGGTGATGATATGCTTTAAACCAAGGGTAGGTATGATCATTTTGATGTTAAACTTAGATAGTGACAATCCATTCTGGTGGTCATTAGAAAATGATTATGTGGGATTTTGGAAGGAAGTCGGTAATTAAAACACTCCTGATTTCGTGTTTCTTATTTTTTATTGGTAAATTCACATTCAAATTATAGACCACGTCGATGACAGATGTTACAATATGGATTTCTACAGAAAGAAATTAGTAATTATTTACTATGATACTGTATCGGTACTTTTCAATTTCTAAAACTACTCCATCAATAGCTACATCGATTTTAGGTGCGTAAATGCTTCAAAATTTCAGTGTCGGGAGTGAGTCAGCAATGAAGACTGTCAGAAAATAGAGAATACACAATGACATAATTCATTTACGAATTCACGATACAGATCGGACATCAAAAATATTTCTATATTAATAATCGACTACTCACATAATCGGTACTAAATAAAAAAATCATAAAACGCGTACTGGTCACGACATATACATGACACAAAATGTTACGTGATAGTCATAATGTGTGTAATGGGTAGCGCGCCTGAGATTCATCGGCCGCACGCACTTTCTCACTCGCACCGCTCTAGTACAAACACTACTCAGTAATCACGGGGCAATTTCAGTCCGACTCGGTAAACCGATATGAGAAAAATAATTAAACTAAGACCCCTCCGCCGTGGGCGACACGGCTACTTACACTAGGCCCGAAGGCCGCTACATTACACTAGTCGGAAAGAAAACTGGGATCGATAATCATCTCATTGAATTTTCGCATTTTGTGACATGACAAACGCATGCATTCGTACCAAACGCGCGTATTTTTGTGTCAGTGGCGTAACAATGACCGACAGTGAAAGCCCTTTTTTTAAATAATATTTGAAACTTCATAACAAGGTTAGTTATTGCACAGTTATCGTAATTTTAGAATGGATAAGCGTGTTGCATTTTAAGATTTTGGGCTAAATCTTTGTTCAGATTACAATGAACTTTCGTGTTTTTTTTAAATATAGAAAACGATTAAAGGACTTAAATAAATATGCCTCATGTTCGCATTGATGAAATGTCGACTGTTACAATAGCTGTGATAAAAAAGAAAATGGGTGGTCAGCAGTAAGTACTTTGAAATGCTTAATATATAATGTGTCAAGTTATGTCGGTTTTCTATATTACAACTACAATCATAGAATGCAACAAACGCATAATCCATTATTTTTATAGGGGTTTTTATCGTATTGTTACGCCACTGGTTAAGGATGATATTGATGCTTGCCGATAGTTGACCTAAAATTTAGTTAGGATATAGATATTTCATATAATATATAGCGCAAAATTGGCAACATTATTGACGAATACCAATATAATATCAATACTTTTAGACTAAAAAAGGATTTCTTTCTAGTACAGTAGTTACGAACTTTTAGATTAACCTTCTAATCGTCAGGAATCCAAATACAATAAAAATAATAACAATTGTCTGTTGGATATATCCTTCTGCAGTGGGTACAGGGTTAGTAAAACTGGCGTTTATTTCAGGTAATTGAATAAATTGATTGTTACTTTAACCAATCATAAATTTAGTTTGATTTGAGTATAATAATATAAATAACAATACTGTAATTAAATAATGTTGTCCTTATTTGCGCTTCTGTTAATAATTGTCAAACTATCAAGCCGCATCACTTGATATATGAACATGTTGTCACGTGAGCCGGCGTGTATTAGGCTTTTCGCCCACGACCGACAATCCCTTACAAATAATATTACTACCCACTTTTCGTAAGACGATGTGATTTGCACTTGAATTGTTTACGTCCTAGGTAGTGTTGCCATAGTATCAAACTAATGATTTGGTATAGTCAAGCCGCTGGTTAAAGCTTGATTTGCCATATATTGACGGATTTGTCAGTTTTCTTATGAATGAATATTATTACCGTTTTACAGAACTGCTGCTCAAAAAAGGCAGCTTTATATACTCAAATTTCCAAATACAAATAAAAAGAAAAATAAACTGTCAAATCGGGCTTTACCCAGCTGGACTATAATATAATTTAGTATCAATGTCACAGCATGAACAATAAATAATGATTTAATAGAACTATTAGGTAATATTGAGTGGCAACATAAGTGTTTTGATATTAATGTACCCGAATGACCCATAGATATTGATTTTTAACTCTTAGGTGGCAACATTGGGGTAATCGATCGTTCACGCCGTCTCAGTTGGCACGTGGTTTGGATGGTACTATGCTTAGGATGAACAATAAACTAACTAGATGCACAAACGAAGAAATATAAACCAAAAAATGTCCGAACCGCTTGAAACATATGTTTACACATGTTACATTTATGACATAAAATTATTCATTAAAATGTTGACCTTAAGGCGTCATTAAAAGGGTACAAAATAAAAGACACAAGCATACTACAATGTCACTATGATATGTAGCGAGCGACGTGATTATGAATAAAAATTTTGCTCAACTGACGGATGGGGTTAATTGGTGGTAGGCACGATAATGAGTCATCTAGATAGGTACCACCGCAGCGCTTCTTATCGTCCCGTCAAATGATAGTGCTATGCACTTTTATTTCGGGATGAGGGCACTGTAGCTAGTGAAATTACTGGGTATAAGAGACCTAACATCTGTTGTGTTAGGTGACGGCAGTGCGGCATTGATGGAAAATAATTACTTTCAGTTGTCTCCTTCAATGCCGCTCTGTCATAGTCAGGCGAGCATCCTGACCGTCTACGGTAACCCCCCAGGGTTACTGTAGTCTCATAAAACAGTATTACAATAATATTACTCCACCATTCTGTTACAAAAAATGCTGACGTATCATTATAATAATACTGTTTCAAGAGATGGCTGTAACCCACCTGTTCACTTCGCAACATGAAAAAAATGAGTATAATTTTTCCGCGGACATTTTTTCAGTGGAATTGTGCATCTAGTTAGTTGATTGTTCACCTAAGTTAGTATGTGACGGTGTCTCAGTTGGCACGCGGCGTCTACGAGTCCCACCAGTCGGGACCGCCGCTGCTGCCACCGCCACCGCCGCCGCCTCCGTACGAGCCGCCGTACGACCCGCCGTAATTACCGCCGCCGCCGTACGAACCGTAACCTGCAATGTCGGATTAGTGTTTTAATGTTTTGTTTTACCTAAGGGCCGTCCATTAATCACGTGATCTTTTTTTGCATTATAGCCCCCNTCGTGCCGTGCACTGAGTGTCGTACTAGGTATTTTGAATAGTTTCTAACAAGACTGAAACACAAATTTTAGTCATAAATCTCAGGTAAGTAGTCAAAATAAAACCTAAAAAAATGCGGGATTTTTTCTTTAAGCCAATACCACTGCTGAACTAGGATTCTATTTTTCTATTAAATGAGGGGAAATTGGAATATATATGGTATAACTATAACATATAATCATTTAGTTAACTATAAACTTATTTTACGACAGCGGAACTTTTGCGCGTCCTGTAGTTGAAACTATGCTGATGAACCGTGTAACACTTGTATGAAGATCATTAATTACTACAGTTAAAGGTACATACTATGTACATATTATTGTCGTCAGTGCGTGTACAACTCTTTGTTGTAATAGGTCAATATCTAAAACAAATCCTTATTACTTCGAATGATTTAACCACAGCCCTGCCCAAACATAAACATACTCACTTAGGCACATCCTGCTTGGCCTCAACCAGCAGCTCGACAAGGTCGCGGGCGAGACCGCGGTTCGTATCGTTGAAGAACGAAGTGGCCACACCGAGGTTGCCCATACGGCCCGTACGACCGATACGGTGCACGTACTCCTCGACATCGGACGGCAGGTCGAAGTTGATCACGTGCCGCACGTGGGGGATATCCAGCCCTGTTGGTTTACAGTTTGATTGTAGGTACTGTTTTTGAGCTGGTGGTTATTGGTGTGAATTGTTGCCTTCCGATCTGGAGGCTCACGTACTGTATCTTCGAATTTTCGAAATTATATGAACGTTTATCCGACACTTTTACGGTACAGTAAAACATTGTGAGGAAACCTGCGCACGCCTACTAATAAATTCAAAGATTGAGCGTGAAATTGGCCAATCCGAAGTCTGGGCCCGCATGGACGATTTAGGACTTAAATATAATTTTATTTTATGTTACTTGAGAACCTCTATAGAGAGAGAATAGGCTTGATACCCTAGGTGGGGATGTTATAGTGAGCTGATGATGATTGTGACGGTTTATTTAATCATTTTCATCAGCCTATGACATTCAACTGCAGGGAAGGGAGGCGTTACGACTTACGACGCTGGGCCAATGCGGATTCATCATCATCATTGAAGCCTAATATGTCTACTGCTGAATGGCCTCTCTTCATGATTTTCACGTGGATCGATCCCTAGCAGATAGTGGGTGTTAATTACTACCATACTAAGATAGTAGTTTGCACTGAAGGCCTAATGTGCCATCCGAAATGCAGAATCATTTTTGTCGGACAATCAAGTGATTCAGCCTGCCATGTCCTAACAAAACTGGAAAAAAGCACAAGTGACTTTGATTGTATGTGATTTGAGCCCAGTACCCCCAGATTAGAAGCCGTCTGAAGATAGCCAATGTCACTTAGCATCACTTCAACTATATCTACCTAAAAAATCACGCGAATTCGTCGCTCTGTTTTGCCGTGAAAAACGGACAAACCAACAGACACAAACACACTTTCACAATAATATAAGTATGGATAAAGCAGTATTTTTTTTTATCTTTAGATGTCAAATACCTACTGTTAACATATTTTCAATACCTAATATGCCCATAAAATTAAAATTACATTACCCGTTAACAATGCATTGAGTACCACTATTTAATAACCTGAGGATAATAGTGTGGGCTTCACAATAAACAACACAAATGTATTAAGTATTCATTGTGAGCTGTTTGTTATTCCGGACAAAATAAATAAATAAAGTAGTGACCTCTAGCGGCGACGGCAGTGGCCACAAGTATGGGAGTCTGTCCGGTGCGGAAGCGACGCAACGCCTCTTCACGTTCGCGCTGTGTACGGTCGCCGTGGATCGACGTCACTGGGTAGCCCTGTGTGTCTAGGTACTCTTCCAGCTGGTCCGCACCTAGTCATAAATAAAGTTAATATTCCATTCCATAATTGAATCATAATAAATTAATGACGAAGTTCGATTTTTATTTATTGTCTTTGCACTGATTGGTTAATGATCGGTAGAAATATATTTTTTAAGGTAAATTATTATTGTCAGACATTCACAGTAAGTAATACATCTCTACACTGTTGTTTTTCTATTTTACAAAATGCTACATTTACTACCAAGTAACCCAAATGTTTCAGTCTTAGTTTATAATATACAACATAATATAGCTGTAATTTTTTTGGCAACCTATCGCAAATCCTGCTGAACATAGTACTCCCTCACTTCACCAGATATACTAGAATAATAATAATTCAAAATAAAACATATAAATTACCTTTTTTAGTCTCGACGAAGACGAGAATCAACTGGTCCTCTTCAGGACGCGAACGTTGGAGCAAGTTCGAAGCATTCAGTAGATCCAACAGGAAGGAACGCTTATCAATTTCTTCCACCCAGACAACCTAGAAACAATAATTCGTTGTTGTTTAGGAAAAATTTAGAAAATTCTAAAGGATTATTTATAATTGACAAGATTATTCGAAATTAGAAAATGAATACAGATGTGCCTATTTGTGAAAATATTAGTGATGTTTTTATCAATATAAGGAGTATCTTACATATTTACGTGTGTATAGCCCTATTTAAAAACATCACAATTGAAATCTATGACTGATGATCAAACAAGAATCTCTGTATTTTTAATCATTTGACCACAAGGAATCCAGTGGAATGGAGAATTGATTGTTTATGATACTTTAATGTGTCTTTTTTTAGATAACATTTTTATTTTAATTTGAAAATTTTTATCATTTAACTAACCATGTTACAATATCTTTCATTTATCATGTTTGGCGTTTATGTGTTTATAATGTTGGTTTTTGTTATGTCGAACAAATGATTCTTTCCTTCTTTGGTGGTAAAAATGTAAATGCCTGAAGAGATTCAAATCTAAATGTCAACCAACCTTCTGGGTGATATTCTCTGAAGTAGACCCCACGGCCCACCGCCAAGAAACATAGTTGTGCAAAAAGTCTTGCGCCAACACTTGTATCTGTTTGGGGAAGGTTGCGGAGAACATGAGCGTCTGCCGATCGCCGGTCTTGGGCATGGTGTGACTCTCGACGATCTTGCGTATTTGTGGTTCGAAACCCATGTCCAACATGCGGTCGGCCTCGTCGAGCACCAGATGGCGACAGTGGTCGAGGGCCACTCGGCCACGGGCCAACATGTCCACCAGACGACCGGGTGTGGCCACTAGCAGGTGGCAACCTCGTTCTAGTTCGCGAAGCTGATCCACTATGGGGGAACCGCCGTACCTGTTGTATAACATTTTCAATAAAATTAAAAGATCGATATTTAAACAGTGCCATCTAGCCCCAACTTTACTTGTATTCGCCAGATACACTTATAAATGATAGAATAGACTTTCTCCTGTGTTCTGGCGTTCAATGGGTTAAGCTAGGTAATTGTAATATTGGGTCTAACTCTAAACAAATACAATATAAACAGATGAAGATGTCATGCACACAAGTTTGAACTGTACAGGGATTGAACGTGGAACCCGTGGTGTAGTAGCCAATGTCCCACCATTACACCACTTGGGTCATAAATCAAAATTTATACATAACAGTATAATATTACAACAATAATTTACCCACCCAGGATACCAATTGAAGTCTACTTAATATCCGAGTGGAGACCACATCTCGGCAAGCCTAGGATAGGACACACTCCAGCCAGATGACTTAACTAAATCTAAAGTAATTGAAATGTAATTATTACTTACACGACACAGGGCCGCACGCGCGATCGATAGGCGAACTTTCTAGCCTCATCGAAAATCTGAGTGGCGAGCTCACGAGTTGGAGCTAGCACTAAGCCCAGAGGGTACTGTTTACGTCTCACATATGGCCTGTAAAGAAAAATAATAATAATAAGTATGTTGCGTATGTTAGTAAAGAAATTCAAATTAATTATTAGGATCGATATTTTCGACCACAATAAAAAATATTGGAGAAGAGAAGTATTCTCTGACATTCATAAAGCGCCATGTTGTAAATTTTTTTTTCATTTAAAGTGTACAGGACGGTCGAGACGCTCACCTTATGGTAAGTGATACGTCTGATCGTGACAGACCGGCATTGAAGGAGACCAACAACTGATAGACGGTTATTATTCTCTGTCAATGCCATACTGCGCCTGACACCAGAGATAACAGATTTTAGGTCTGTTATAACCGGTAATTTTGGCGTTAATGTTAGGTGAGAAGTAGCAATTGTGTAACAAAGCAACTCACCCCACATTCTTGACGGGGCCCGCCTCATACATCTGATTGAGTATGGGCACGAGGAAGGCGGCCGTCTTGCCGGAACCGGTCTGCGCGCACGCCATCACGTCCCTGTGCGACAACACGATCGGGATCGCGTACTTTTGCACCGGCGTCGGCTTGTCGTACCGCGCCAGGGCTATGTTCGACCGCATTATTTCCGTCAGGTTAACATCCTCGAACTAGAAACAAAGAATCAACAATAAATAGCGTCGGTGCTCAATGGTGCGCACTGTTGCCCTCCTAGGGAGGGCTGAGGTTCAATCCCGCGACGTGCCAATGTGTATTTCGAATTTTCGAAATTATATGTACGTTATCCGACGCTCTTACGGTGAAGGAAAACATCGTGAGGAAACCTGCGCACGCCTGCGAAGAGCCAAAGGTTGTGCTTGAAGTCCGCCAATAAGCACTGGGAACGCGTCGACGACTAAGGCTTAAACACTCGGGTAGGCTCGTGAGCCTCGGTGGGGATGATCAATGAGCTGATGATGATGAATAATAAATATCCACTGACATCACACAGCGTCATCTAGGCCTAAACTAAGCATTTAGCCTGTAATATGGGTAAACAACGGATAAACATACTTATACATTTTTTTTGTAGATAGATACTTATTATACATAGAAACTCCTAGACAAAAACAGCACATAAATGTTTGTACTGCCTGGGGAACGAACCCAGAGCTCCTAGTGTAG
Organism: Leucinodes orbonalis; assembly: GCA_019425675.1. Classification (NCBI taxonomy): domain Eukaryota; kingdom Metazoa; phylum Arthropoda; class Insecta; order Lepidoptera; family Crambidae; genus Leucinodes; species Leucinodes orbonalis. The sequence continues at coordinate 43,635 of PQWD01001786.1, read as the reverse complement.
TAGTCGACGTCGCAACCATTACACCAGATGGGTATTTAGATACATAGATATTTGATCTATTTGGGTATTTAAATCTTTATTGATCACAAAAGAGATATAAAATATAAAGGAATAAATTAATTGTATTTTAAGCAGTTTTATGGCTTAAAGCTGTAACACTGGTTATTTCACTGATTACCACTTTTATCGATCAACTATAAAGTACGCGGAAACGGTACTGTTGTATTTTGCGGACATTTTTCCTATAATGACAAAGCAATTTGTATATGTGATATTTAAAGCGGGAAACTCCAGACATTCGTGATTATCTTTAGATAAAATTGTAACTTTTTTTTGGTGCGATCAAATATACAGATGTCTGAATAGATGACATTCATAGTAAATTTCAGTCTGCATTAAATTTTGTATAAAATATAATATACTGTTATTATGACTAAATTAGATTCAGATTTTATTTTAAAAGTAAACATACTCAAGCATAAAGAAATTACTTTAAACATCGTTGATTTATAGGATATTTTATATTTAAAATTGATTATATCGCACTAGAAATAATTTCAAAATGTCTATAATGATAAAAGTGCTTGACCTTTGGCGTGTCAGACAGCAATAATGTATGGCCAAGTTTCGCATTCATATATCATAGGATGTTGATAAAAGGCGAGTGAACTTTACCAACGCCGATATAAGTGTAACGATAGGAAATCTACTTTAATGAGTTAAGATTATATCCCCCATACATGAATTATCAATTCGACCGTTAAAACATTGCCAAGCTTGAAAAATTATAGCCAGCTTAATTGATAAAAAACAGTATTTAATTACACCCCAAATCTGGTACAATATTCAAACGTTTTCCAATTCTACAAATGCACATAAAAGTGTTTGATTGCAATTCCCTGGAGACGCATTTATGGGCCCTTAGAAGAAGAATAAGTAATAGTATAAGCACTTGAGTGTGGGGAGAGCCATGCTTTTGCACGAATGGGCCGGTTCGAACAGAATGATACCATAGACTCACCGAAAACCGTCGTTAAAAACGTTTTGCGTTATTTCGCCGTTTGGGGTTAACAGAGGCTTATATCTCCCTTCTTACTTACTTACGAACTTGTTGAGTCTTTGAAGTTGCGGTTGTCCATAGTCCACTTAACATAAAGTGAACTATCTGCTTGGATCTCTTATGAAATAAAAGGAAAACTCACGCTGGTAATAAAGTCCGGTACGCGGTCGCCGCTGGCCTCAACCGGTATATCCTCGTATTTGGAGAAGTTGATGCCCGTGTTGCCAGTGCCAAACAGCTCCAACTCCTGCCGCTCGTCGCGAGATAACGGGATCGTCCAGTCATTCTGTAACAAACACCAATTTATTGGTAAAAACGGTGTCAATCTGAACTTCACCAGACAAATGGTAAACACAGAAGCTTTAAGTTTAAGTAACAAGCATAAGGGCGTCAAATTGGGATTGACATATACGTTGACTTATTGTTATATTTATGACATAAAATTATTCATTGAAATTTTAACCTTAACGCGTCATTAAAAGGGTACTTTTGTAACCTTTTAAATTTTGTACCCAAAAGCACGAGCATACTACTATGTCACTATGACATGTAGCGAACTACGAGAATATGAATGAAATTTCTGCTCAACTGACGCGATGGGCATAATTTTACCGCGGACACTTTCGGTGAGATTGCGCATCTAGTAAATTTATTGTTGACCTATTGCTGGTATAAAACTAAATAATAATTAAATTCAATAAATATCCATTGACATACACACAGCACCATCTAGCCCCAATTAAGCATTAGCCTGTAAGATGGGTGCTAAACAACAGATAAACATACTCATATACTTTTTTTGTAAATACGTATATATTATATATAGAAACCCAGACCAATACAACAGACATGTTCACGCACACAAATGTTTGTTCTTTAACCGTTACACCAATGTGTCGTCAACTAAGACTATATAGTATACCAACAGGGTCAGGTGGTCTAACCTCGTCCGGCGGGATGTGGTGCGGCGCACATCGTCGGACGCCCAGCGCGTGTTCCCGCCGCGGTCGTCGGGCCTCGGCGTCGGCTCCTTCCACCGGTCGTTGCCCGGCTGCGGCGGCTCGGCGTAGTCGTCGTCGCGGCGGATGTGCGCGAGGGCGCCCCCCGCCGGCCTGTCGCCGCCGCGCTCCGACCACCGGTCGTTGCGCTCCGGCTCGCCGCCCCAACGCTCCGACTCGCCATTCTGGTTGCCTGAATCACGACCTGATGGCCAGGTGGGGCGTTAGTTAATACATGACGCTCAAACTGGCAGACAAAGCACGATTGACAGGGATAATTAGGACTTGGTTTTGGTTTTCAATAGAACATATTCAAAATATTTTCACTTGCAGTAAAAATATAAATGAATATAAGGCTTTATTGGTATCAAGTCTTTTTTATTACTGGCCATAGTGTCTTTTACTACAATTTTCTGCTAGTTTCAGCCTCATAGTTAATAAATATATACCGAGTGGCGGTACAGAGAGTTAAGCTAATCAATAAGATATATTAATAATCAAATTAAGCACTTAAACCTTCACCAGAATGTAACAAATACTGTAATGAAACCGTGTCCTTTATTGAAGTCAGTTAAAGAGTGCTTGCTGTATTCAAAACAGTAGGTACACAGATTCACATCAAGGTATAAAAAGAATAAACTATTTTAAGAGTCGAGGTATAAAAAGTTAGGCTTGTCAATAAGAGATAATAAGAATTCTTCATTCAAAACAGTCAGATTCACATCAATAATATATTATATGAATACTTTGTCAGATGTAAAAGTTATGGTAGGGAGAGGATATAGAGGTATTTCTTTAGTAGTGTATATTTCATAATCATAATCAAGATAGCCATTGAGTTCTGAAGATTTAAAGTGCATATTGTGTGGTATATGAAATTAGTAACACATGTTCTTTAGACATTTTACACGATGATTATTCATACAATATGCCCTTAAAGTTAAGGTATATCAAATATAACTCATTGTTTAATCAGAATGATTCACGAAATAAGTAGCTTTTACAGTCTTGTATCATCATCAGCTCATTAAACGTCCCCCCCAGGGCACGAGCCTACCCGTATAGGGTGATTAGGTCTTAGTCGTCCACGCGGGCCAGTGCGGATTGGACGACTTCACCACAACCTTCAATCTCTTCGCAGGCGTGCATGAAGGTTTCCTCACGATGTTTTCCTTCACCGTAAGAGCGTCGGATAACGTACATATATTTTTCGAAAATACATTGGTACGTGTCGGGATTTGAACCTCAGCCCCTACCGGTAGGAAGGCGACAGTCCACACCACTGAGCCACCGACGCTCTGTCTTGTATGCTGTACAGTATACCATTTCGAGTGCTCTCAAATGGTGGAGTAAACAGCTAGTTAGCATATTATTCATACACCGGATGTTGAATACAAATTTACTGTTTGAATTTCAAATCAGTATATTTATAGTCATAAAATATTAATTTTTTGACTATAAATATACTTTTCATAGGCTTTTTCATAGACCACACATATTGGTTTTATGTGATTTTTTTGACTGCAAATATTGATCTTACATAATATACCTTAATAATTGCATAAGAGTGATGTTTATTAAATATGAATACAATTTTTATAGTAGACTGAACAGTTGTCTTCTTAGAGTTCTTGTACTTTATTCAGTATACCGTTTCTTGAAGAATGTTTTTCCGTTTTGTATGACATATGTACAATCATTTATAAATTATAACTTAGGTAATGACTTATAGGCATAAAAGTTAAGCCACAATTAATTTACCAGGTGTGCATTTTTTTCTCGCACTCTACTTGGCCACACGTATTAAGGTCAGCACAGTCTATATTTAGAACATAGTAGTGTCAAGAAATCATGAATGAATCTCAAATAACTACGTTGAATTTAACATCGATCTACAATATCATGCTTATAAGACCAGGGGGGTTACGGCCAACTCTTAAAATAGTATTCCAATATTGATACGTCATCATTTTTATACCAGAAAAGACGAAGTAATACAATTGTAATACTGTTTAGATATTGCGGGGTAAGCCCCAGTACAATAAAAAAACATAACAGGCCACAAAATACTCATAAAACTTAGGTTACTAGACTACAGCGACATTGTCTTTCGACAAATATTTCAAAAAGTAATACTAAATAAACCAGCAACTTGCAAATATTTTTCTACTGAATAATTTATGAAGTAGGTACCTATCATACCTTCACCTATCATAGGTAAATACTTGTATTTCTTTTCGTAGGTTTTTTGTTAACGATGAATCAAATTATGGTAGCTCAAGTAAACATTCGATCTTGCAAAGGATATTTGTGTAATTTCAACATTGTGTATTTATATTTAGATTACTGCGTATCACTGCGGCGTAAAATATGTTCATATTGTTTAAAATATATTTAAAGGAGGCATGCAATATAACAATGCAACATCTTTGAGACCGTTTATGACACGAAATATTGGACAGTTAGAATTAACTCACGTTGAGATTTGCAGGAATCGCCTGGCTATAATGTATGATATGAATAGTACATTTATATTTTTCTAAGTCGATAAAAACGTTTCAAGAATATGTGGAAAATGTATACTTTAACCTATACTTGTCGTATCAAGTAGTTAGTCTAATTGATTAAAAATAAGCCCATCTTTATTAGCAGGATCGAAACCGACAATGGCTAGTGGCGTTTTAAGGGTTAATTTATAAAACCACATTTCAGGTATTTGGGACGGATGAATAAACATCCGCCTTCGGGCAACAATGGTTTAACGTGCCATTTGTAGTAATGATTCAATTTCTTTTTAGGCAATCATGTGATCAGCCTGCGATATTACTGGTAATCACAACAAGTGAATAAGCATCACACTCGTAATATTCGAATCTCAAATCTAAAATTTGAAAACAACCTCTAAAGTATTTAAAATGCCCTTACAATTCTATGTTGGTTTTTTTGAGTGCGTGAGCTCGATGGGTCTCTCAGTGATACATGTGATGCCTGACAGTACGACCTCAGGATGGATCGACGCATAGCGAGAGGTCGCTGGTGAAGGTTGGATGAGAAAAGCAGACCGATATATCTATGAGCAGCTGTGTGATGATGTGAGATAGAATGATGTTTAAAAACATTGTTATAACAATGTGAATACAAAGTAGTAATGGACATCGGATATGAGGACTAGATAATTATCTAGTACTTGCTTTTCCCAGCCCACTCCTTAGCCCATTGAACGACCTTGCGACTATTCAAAAAGTCCTTATAATTTATTGTTAGCTTATCTGACACTGCGGTGGCACCTAGACGACCCAATATAGAGTCTTCCACCTATAAAATAATAAATAAATATCCACTGACATTCACACAGAGCCATCTAGCCCCAAATTAAGCGTGAAGCCTGTATTATGGGCACTAAACAATGGATAAACATACTTATGTTTTTTTTTTTTGTTAATACATACATATTATAATGAAATTAAATGTTAAATGAGCGTCGGTGGCTCAGTGGTGTGGACTGTCGCCTTCCTACCGGGAGGGCTGAGGTTCAAATCCCGACACGTACCAATGTATTTTCGAATTTTCGAAAAATATATGTACGTTATCCGACGCTCTTACGGTGAAGGAAAACATCGTGAGGAAACCTTCATGCACGCCTGCGAAGAGATTCGAAGGTTGTGTGTGAAGTCGTCCAATCCGCACTGGGCCCGCGTGGACGACTAAGGCCTAATCACCCTATACGGGTAGGCTCGTGCCCCTCGGTGGGGACGTTTAATGAGCTGATGATGATGATGATGATGAAATTATGTTATTGTAATAAATATGTGAATACAAAGTGTAAGACATTACCGCCGCGGTCCCTGCGCTCGTATCGCGATCCGTAGCCGCGATCGTAGTCACGGTCGCGGTCACGCTCGCGCTCGTCGCGGCGACCACCACGGTCGTATCCTCTAGAGTTGCTTCCGTATGATGACTGGTTGTCCCGATTCTCGCTAGGACGATTGTCTAAGCTCTGACGCTTAGACTCTTCCCCTGTTAACAGAACGTGACATTATTACGAACGATCTCGTGTGTTCACTTTAGATGGAGTGGAAGGCAAATTGGTTAAAATAATATTTGTACATTAATGTTGAAATAATCGTTAAATAAAATGAAACTAAAGATATGATTCTATAATCTCATTATTCAAACTATTGGTATAGATTCCATATACCAAATCGTTATTGTTTTTATTACAAAAAGGTATTAGGTTTAAGGTATAATAGGAATAGGTCGTATCAGCAGATCGCATATCGAAAAAGAGGTTCAGTTCTTTAAAAAAGGCGAGCTCACAGACTATTCATTTGCTATAAAAAAGATTTTTTCTTCAGTGTACAATATATTTTTATTGATTTTAAAGAGTGTAAAAAATAAGTTTTCAATAAGTTACATTGCAGCAAACGTTTATGCATTGCATTGAGAGTGCTGCAACCTTGCATTTCCTTGTGAGGTTTTTAATAATTCATTAAACCATATATGAATGGTTAATTGGCAAAATATTTGAAGTGGTTTGTTTAATTACATGATTATTTTTTAATACTTTATGAACTGTGATTCATAAAATCTATGTCATATACTCACTTTTTTTTTTGGTTTATTGGCAAAATATTTGAAGTAGTTTGTTTAATTACATGATTATTTTTTAACACTTTATGAACTGTGATTCATAAAATCTATGTCATATACTCACTGATCTGTATAACTGGATCAATGATACCCTAGTAAATGAAAGTTCTCTCTTGTGCCTATTTGAATTATATTTTAATCAATCATTACAATAATAAAATAAGATAAAAAAAAAATTATTATTCAATAAACTACTGGATTTCTTCTAATTAAACAGTTAAGTATCATAGGGAAAATCTCCTTAGTTAAACTATATACTAACTATCTGCACAATCTCATTCAAAAAGACTCCGCGGCAAAAATATGACCATCCATCAGTTGGGAAAAAAATTCATTTATAATTACATCACTTGCTACATGTCATAGTGACATTGTAGTATGCTCATGCTTTTGTTATTGTACCCTTTTAATGACGGCATAAGGTCAAAATTTTAATGAACAATTTTATAACAAATATAAAAATAAGTAAACATATGTGTCAAATGGCTCAGACATTTTTTATTTCTTCGTAATTGTGCAACTAGTTAGTTTGTTGTTCATCTAAGTTGTCCCCACAAACCATAGTTTTATGTCACATTTCAATCAATATAATCCAAATTAGGAAAGAGTAATGTGATTATGGAAATTTGAATAAACAGGCAACTCCCTGGGGAATACCAAGAGTAGTAAAATTAATAGATGTGACGTCGCGATACTTTATCTTCGAGGTTTTCTGCAAATTGACTTGAATCAAGTGGTTAAAAATTTGATGAATGCAATGAATTTTTTAAGTATTTATTACAAATAAATTGTTAAAATAAACTATGAGATAGCACAATGGGACGCAGTAGATAGAGGCTTAAATTCAAGAAAACTGAGCAACATTGTAGAAAACCATCTGATAATGCCATCAATGCCAAACTGTGCCCATCCTGTCACCCAACACAGATTAACCTAACATTTGCTATGTTAGGACTATTATACCAGGTTATTTCAGTAGCTACAGTGCCCTCATCCTTAAACAAAAGTGCAGAGCACTCTTATTTCACATAATGATATCTGGCACCATGTTGTTAGCTACCTAGACAACTCAGAAGTTATTTATGTACAAAAATGATATGAAAATCTATGGTTCCCATGAGATTTGGCTGTTCAATAAGAAGAAATCCAGTATTTTATTGAATTATGAGTCTTTTATTTTATATACATATGATGATTTAATTATTATTTGTGATTTTATTGGTCAATCTAACATGGCAAACATGGGATTGGCTATTAAAATCTATAAGGACCCATACTAACATTTTAGTGAAACTACAGAAATAATTACTTAACCTCCTTATTATTGCTTAACTACTTAGTGACCTCCAATTATAACAACATTTGCAATAATTTGTGGTGTTGTATTTATTATTTAAGGAAGGCAAGGAAAAAATTCAATAAAGAGTACCTACCTTGAGAGTTATTGGCCTGCAACTGCCTACGCAGATGCGGGGGGATGTAGCGGCCAGCACTCTTAGGAGCCTGAGGCTGCAAGTCCAGACCAGCAAGCTAAAATCAATCACACATGTTGAAAATTCAGTTTTAATGTATATTTACTAAATACCACCCTTTCATTGTCTTCATTTGATTCATGGCCATAGATCTTAGAAATTGAATAATAATATAATTTTAATAACAACACTTATGACAGGTACCCAGTTACATGTTTTATTTATTATTGACCTTAGATACCTAGATCTGTAGGCATGACTACAGAAGCATGACCAAATGGGTAATGATGATTTTATAAGTCAGAAATTTCTAGTTATGTTTAGGAAGACCTAAATGACATAATGCGTTACCTATATAAGTAGTGCTGTTCAACAACGTAAAATAATACTAAGATACTTTTAAATGATTTATGAAATAGAATTGTGAAATAAAAAACCCTCGCGTCATGACACGCATTTATAACGTGACAATGACCTCACAGTATCTTGGAAAACTACGGCATCGAAATAGACTAGCACATTGAATAAAGTAAGCATGGGCTCGCTACAAATACAAGTGAATTAAAAGGGCTAGGAAACAGAAGAAACAGGGCGCCATGTTGGTTATCCCAGGACACGTAAAATCTAATGCCTGTGTTAGCCCACATTATAACTATACAAACTAAAAGACCTTGACAAATATATCGCATACACGACAAAACTATATTTCTTTCAAAGCCGCTAAGTAAAATTCGATTTTCATTCAATAAAGAAAAAATCAATACAAGAGGCATGTACATGAGGTACCGACCTGCTGCTCTAGACCTGTTCCATTTTGGTTGGTAACATTACTCATATTACTACCAAGCGGTACGTTTTTTTGGGAACTTTGCTCCAAAAATACTTTATAAACACAGTCTACAATGAATTTTTCACAAACACAAATCCACAAAATCACATGAAAAGACTTCAATTTTTCACCTCGAAATCACTTTTCATTCGTAGTTTTTGTTCTTCATAGATGATTTATTTTATTTTATTTTAGTCTATGATCATTCACTCTTTCATTCAGTCAGTTGTAATGCTACGACCAAACTTGCAGAAGTTGCCATATTTTTCATCAAAGTATTAGTTGTCGTCGGTGAATTTAAAAAAAATAGTCTTTTCTTTTGACTGTGACATTTGGTAATGACAGTGTCATAATTTTGTAAACAAACAAACTTCTTTTGTTTTATTTTGTTTTCTTTGGGCTACCTACTTTTACATTATTTTGGAATAGTGTTAATGAAACTTTAACGAATATTTTCCACTTTTATCTGCCTCATTTTCAATAGATTCTGGCTATTATAGGTGAGTAAAAAATATTGAAATGAAACATTGGGAACTTTATTATCACAACATTTAATATTTACGCATGGACGTTTAAAAAACGTATTTTTTATACGTCTATGTATTTACGGTACCTAAATGCATAATATGGCTTACAAAAATATTTTCAGAATGGATGTAGATAACCGAAATCCACCTCCGCCTAGGCAGCGTCAGCCACCCCCAGAACCTAGGGCTCGGCATGCACCACCAGAGCCGAGGCGGGCAACTGCGCAGCACCCGCCGCAGCCTCGTGAGCGCCACTATCCACCACAGCCGCGAGTAAGGCAGGCTCCACCGCAACCAAAGCATTGAGCTTTTGTACATCATTTATTAAATATAATCTTATATATTTATAAACCAATAACATCTAGAAACAACAAAGTTTACTAGCAATTAAATGGCTTTTGTTTTTATATGGTTTGTTTAAATACAGAAGTTGTTAGTAAGTCACACTGACTTCAAAAGACTGTTCTGCATGTGTAAAGTATATTTTAATGTTGTTATTTAAATCTTGTTATTTTTTAAATATTTTATCAAAATAAATTATAGTTCAAAATAAAGTACATTATATAATACTTCAATGTTGTTTTATGGCAATAACATTTATTTTGCAGGATCCGGTCACAAGACTATCATTTCTGTTTTATTATAAGTATAGTATATTTATCACTTGATCTGAAGGATATATTGCTACAACAAAGCCCCCATGAAACAGAAGTGTTAGGCACTTTTGTGTTTTGGTATGAGGGCACTGTAGCTAATGAAATTACCGGGTATAAGAGACCTAACATCTGTTGTCTCGGGTGATGGGTGCAGTGCGGCATTAATGGAGGATAATAACTGTCTGTCAGTTGTTGGTCTCCTGTAATGTCGCTCTGTCATGGTCTGGCGTATCACTTACCATCAGGTGAGCGTCCAGACCGTCCTGTACACTTATAACATTAAAAAAACAGGAAATGATAACCTCTTGCCTGATGAACTTACTTTATCTAAAAGGTTGCTAGAAGAACTTAGTGTAAAGCAGGATACTCAAGGAATTCAGGTAATGTCCATATGACAAACATAACCTAAATGTCCCAATTGTCTGTTCACTGCATAGGTTGACCCGAGTTAACAATATGTATTTTAATGTGTCTACCCACAACATAGTTATGTCCAGCAGATAATGCTAATATGTTTGGTGTGATTGTTTTTACTCACCACCTGAATTTTGATGGGTTATAGCCCAATGCCTCTCTAGAGCCCTAATGCGTGGGATAGTGCCCTGCAGTGGGTCTTTTAAGGACAGATTTAAGCAAGAAATTGTGGTTTTTCCTATAGTGTATTGTAGTGAACATCATCATCCTCAACTTAACATCCCCACAGAGGGGCACAAGCTCATCTGTAAAGGGTGCATAGATCTCAATCATCCATTTTAAAAATACGTGGGTACATGGCGGGATTTGAACCTGCACCCTCTAGATCAGAAGGCAGTTCACACTAATAAGCCATCATCGCTTCAATCCTGCATTGAACAACTTTTGGTAACAAGTGCCTCTATTTTAAATCCTCAGCTGTAATGATTTTATTAGTATGTTGCAAGGGACATATTCTACCAATCTTGATATAAAATTTATGAGTTAATACAGTAAGAACTATATTGCTGGTTCATGTTTGGAACAGCACAATAAACGATTCATTTAGTGGTATACATGATAACAACTTATACCCATCAACTTAATTTTAAATACCACATCTTGACTATAAACTTATGTTAATTTATTTGTGATAACATTTACAATTTTTTCCTTAGAAATAAGATACACAAGAGCCTTTATTAATTCTTACAAGAAATGTTTTTAGCGTTATCATTTTGGTGTGGGTAAAAAGATAGCTATGAACACTTATCTTGTAAGAACATACCTAGTAAAAAGTCAAGAAATATTTTTGTCTTCAGTTTGTGAAAAAGCCCTTGATATGGGGGTATTTTATCTCACGCGGGCCTAGAGTGGTCCTTTAGATGATATAAATTGGCGTTTAGGTACAACAGATTGGATTATCTTTGCTAAACAGGCGTAAATTTCCGCCGCGTGGGCGAAAGGAAGCTTGTACAGAATGTTGTGTGATATATCGCCACTAATAATTGAATTCCACATAATTATGGCGTGTTCATTATTTTTAATATTAACACTATTGATCGTTGGATCATACACAAGACCTGTTATGATTTCGGATTATCGTGATATAGATGTACCAGTAGTAATAGATAATAAAGCTTTGATGGAGAGTGATTGGCAAGATTCACCAGTGTACGAATATGATTACGAGAGTGCAATGAAATACAGAAATTTGGCGTGCCCGACAGGATATCTTAGAGATGTGATGGGGATCTGCCGGGAGGTGTGGTAAATACTTGATACAACTCAGCAGCCCTACGTGATCAATATTATTCAATGAGGGAGAACGAAAAATATCTATATATAGACCGATAGATAACAGAGACCATAAAGTAACAAAAGGAAGAATTGGAAATACAGTATCCGCAAAAAGGCAATACTCGAGTTTAAGCAATTGACTGTTGGAAATCAAACTTATTAGGTATATAAATTATTTGTGAGACGCTTCTCCCGGCATTCAACGGACGAGAGGTTGATGTGATGTTAGTGACGGGAGTTATAATTATTAGAAAAAAACACTGTGAAAACCTCCATTTATTTAAACGATAAAACATACAGAGAGAAAGATTGTAAAAGGCTTTCTAATTGTGAATTAACAATAAGTAGTCATTTTTTTAAATGTCACTGTATTTCATTATAAAATCATTATAAAGCTAACTGGAAAAGATTACCTCTTTTATTTAACAAACTTAATGCGGTCTCAATATTCTCTTGGTCTTGGTACGAGTGGCGCAATGAATCTCCACGTGTCGAGCTGATCGAGGATGGGATTCCCTAAGTGGACGATAGCGGATGAAGCGAGGCTGGCTATGGCACCTTGGAAACGGTTCACATAGTTTATAAGGACGTCTTCAATAATAGTATTCACGATAGCGTCGATGTCACCACCGCCAATCACGCCGGAGAGGTTTGACTGAAACAAACAGTGAGTATAAAACACACATAAATAAATATCTACTGACATACAGCGCCATCTAACCCCAAGTTAAGCGTGAAGCTTGTATTATGGGTACTAAACAACGGTTAAACATAGTTATGTTGTTTTTGTTTTGTAAATGCATACATATCCTACATAGAAAACACCCAGACCATTACAAAACAGACATGTTCATGCACACAAATGTTTGTTCTGCCCGGGGATCGAACCCGGAAACCCTGTGTAGCTGTCGACGTCTCGACCATTACACCAGATGGGTCGTCATATTTAGTTAAACTGAATTCATGGTCTAGAGGTCTGAGGGCATTGGTTTACGAATCCCACAAGAAGACTGCATGGTGAAAGGCACTTAAGATTTTTGCTAATTTGAATTTGGTTAGGATATTGCAGAATAACAAGAATGTCTGTAAAGAAAGATAATTCCGTGCTTCGGAGGGCACGTTAGACAGTCGGTGCCGGTTACTGTTTGAGGTTAGTAGTGGTTAACAGGTGTCAATCCGTGTTCCGGCCGTTAATGTCGTCGTCATCCGCCCAATGAGGTCTTTCCCTGCAGGGTGTACGTTGCACTAGGGCGCCGCGGTCCTAGAGGCGCCGAGTGCCGCTCGCATTATGAGTTCCTCCGAGACCGGAGCACATTAAGGTAAACATTCTTATATAAGCACTTAGATTTTTTGTAAATACATACTATTCCTACATAGAAAACACCCAGACCATTACAAACAGACATGTTCATGCGCACAAATGTTTGTACTGCCCGGGGATCGAACACGGAATCCTTGGTGTAGCAGTCGACGTTTCAACCGCAACACGAAATGGGTCATGGAGCCATTGAAATGAAAGCCTATTCAAAAATAACAATAAAACTTTGGAGTCGATTAACAGGGGAGCCATGAGATTCATTGGAATTCTTACACGCCCTCTGAAGAATGGTGCCATCTTTCTTTTCAGACGTGATCCACTGTGGAAAGTCGCACAAAACTTTTACTATACGGTTCTTCTGTGAGATTCAACCCATATTCAATCATGGGTCGTGGGTTTGCAGCGATCTAAAGTTAACGTTCAGACTACTAGACTATGGAGTCCATGTAAGCAGCTAAAATGAATTAATTTATTAATCAAACTAGTTGTAGGGTTAGGTACCTATACATATCCAGTTTAGGTAGATTGGTAAATACTTTTAGGTAAGTTTTATTTCAACTTCATAATTTGATAGTTCGTTTTTATTCTCATTCCATATGGGAACAACCCGCACTGGGCCCGCGTGGATGACTAAGGCGTAAACACCTAGGCTCGTGCCCCTCGGTGGGGACGTTTATGGAGCTGATGATGATGATGGAAATCTCTTGTACTTACCTTTAACGCCGGGATCGCGAATAGAGGACTTTCAATCCTATCAATGAGAATAGAGTTCTTGTCTTCAGACTGCTTAAGGTAAAGTTTAGCGGCAATTGTGAAGTCATCCACAGCGAATCTGGAAGAAGTGGAGAAAATATTGGTTTTATGTATTACATGTTAAGGTTGCGATGGGGTTCAATAGCATAAATGGTTATATAGTATGTTAATATATGTATTATCTCAAGGGGAGTTGAGGGGACCTCGTGCTTTGTGTCGCGGTTACTACCTTAGGATGGTAATATTTAAGGTGCAGCGGAGATGGCATACTTTTTGTGTGACAGAGTATGCGGCAGACAAAAAGAATTAAGGCAGAAATAACTGTAACTTCTACCCCTAACGAATGTAGATAGCAAACTAAAGTAAGCACCGTCTCCGGTAGCGCGTTGAAGCAAACGTTCAATTATTTTCACACACTTTTTATACGGAGCGGCGCGGCGTGGTCTACCTGAATACCACGGATTTGTGTGCACCGTGGTATTCGGAACTTTTTGCGCGTGTGCCTTATGCAAAGGTTCTATTTTCACAGAATAAAAAGTGCGTCGCAGATAGTCTGTCGTCTCCGCAGCCCCTAACACACGCTAATCGCGTTGGTCCGTATGTATAGGCAATTTACAACACAAAGTACCCATACAAGTGTGTTCCCACAGTACATATTCATTGCTTAGATACCAAAATTTGAGCTTTGTCTAGCCTTCTGTATACAGTGAATATCTGTCTATTGATATAAGTTAAAAAAATATGATTCATATATAGCGATCCAACTGACTAAAAATAAATGAGATTAGTACCTACCTAGTCGTAAAATAAAAAATGTGTTTATTAGGTATTCACATTTCTGAGTAAGTACTTACTTTGCTTTTCCTTTCCCATAAAGTGGGATAGCTGAGTAGAAATTGCCAATCAAATCATACTCCTCTGAAATAAAAAAAACATTACATTAACGAAGACGTAGGTACATATTTTGACTTTGAAATCATAAATATAGAAAACTCGATTATTGAGTAAACAAAGGGTTTTTCCTGCCAACTAACCACAGCAAGCTTTATAAGGTTTGTGTTCTATATAGCAAGCGACACAGTAAATAATGTTATATAAAGAGATACTGGAAATAAATGTAGGTAATAAGTATAGCATGTCAACATGTCAACATGTACTACACGTGGGATTCGAACCCACTGCCACCCGATTCATAAGGGTACACTACATAGACAACTTATCTCATATAATTTTGCCATTGTGATAAAAAGTCAAAATATGTAAAAACCTCTATAAAAAGGGGATATATATAAAGGTTTTCTTCCTATAAAAATCTAGTCATCTTACCGGCGCTTATATCAATTCTTGGAATGGACAACTCCAAGTCGAAACTCAAAGAAGAAAGGTCCAAGTGACTCCTAGCCACCTTGAAGTCGCCAAAACCAGTCACCAAAACGTTCTTCAGATCCAAATCCAAGCTAAAAAAGTATTTGCATTATTTGTAACAATTTATTTAAAAATAAATATAACTTAGGCCACAGTTAGCATATTTGGATGCCTAATGTTTTAACTTATAAAATATTGTATTTACTTATTTATTTATTAACATTTCATTCAGACATTTAAGCAATATGATTATGAAGTACAGCATAAGATAAGAATGATTTTGTTATATGAAAATCGTGCACAAGACTAAAGGATTGGTGGGTGTTAATTATCGAATAAGTACCATCTTAGTACCAATGACCAGGATCAAAGGCCTAAAATCCTGCTATGGCTATCAGTTTATTTATTTAGGGGTATTTACTTAATCATTATCATCAGCTCATTAAACGTCCCCACCGAGGGGCACGAGCCTACCCGTATAGGGTGATTAGGCCTTAGTCGTCCACGCGGGCCCAGTGCGGATTGGACGACTTCACACACAACCTTCGAATCTCTTCGCAGGCGTGCATGAAGGTTTCCTCACGATGTTTTCCTTCACCGTAAGAGCGTCGGATAACGTACATATATTTTTCGAAAATTCGAAAATACATTGGTACGTGTCGGGATTTGAACCTCAGCCCTCCCGGTAGGAAGGCGACAGTCCACACCACTGAGCCACCGACGACTTTACTTAATGCGTCCTTTAAATTACTGAGGGACTTGGTTTAACAATTATATTTTCATTCATCCATCCGACCATTTGTAGTTCTTTGTCTTTTGACAACCTAACGCGCTTGCATCTCAGCCATTTGTTTCATTTTTCAAATATTAATGTACCTATCATTTCAAAACGTCATTC
The DNA here is from genome assembly GCA_019425675.1 of Leucinodes orbonalis. Classification (NCBI taxonomy): domain Eukaryota; kingdom Metazoa; phylum Arthropoda; class Insecta; order Lepidoptera; family Crambidae; genus Leucinodes; species Leucinodes orbonalis. Next base: position 27,357 of record PQWD01001786.1, on the reverse strand, counting down.
CTTTTTTTAACCCTTTGACCGACATTGACGCCTTAAGGTGCCAGAGACAATAGAGTTTCTATTGTATCTGGATTCCGGGCGTTCAATGGGTTAATAATGTTTAATTTAGGCAAAACTAATCTTAATCAAACTGGGAAAAGTGTCTTTCACGATGTGGTTTTCATAACGCGGCGATTTAAACCAATCGCACATACCACGGTGGCAGTTCGAAATTTAGTGTGGGTAACGTATTGAGATAATTAACAATATATTTACATCAATAGGGTAACGTTAAATACCCGGTACCCGGGTACCTCGTCACTCTAAGATGTTTTATATTAATCACTCACATAAGGGTTAACTACTATCATAATTTCATAATGTAATGTGTTTAATAAGCAAATCTTCCTCCGTTTTTGAGTGTAAAGTAAAGAACCCAGGTAAATTTTTCCTTAGTTACAAAGAACTGCTTCTGAGTTCTTGTGGTTCGATTAAAGGTCTTAGCCGTTGGATTAAATACCCCAGAGAGTAAGATAATAAAGCTTTGAAATTGATTTATCTTTACGTTTATACCTACCTTCTTAATGACTACCATCAAGGTTAGATTGTACGTAATTTTATAAAGTAGATAATAATACCTACTTGCTATGATTTGTAGATACTTATTGTTTGTTAATATCTAACATTGATTGAAAAACAAATATGACGATAAAATTATCTGTGCGATAGGTCCAGCGATGTACTTTCTTATAATAACGCAATTCATTGTAAAAAAAAACAAATGTTTGTCGTAGTACTTAAATAAGGATGAATCAAGTAGTAGAAAGTTTCTTCAATATATGTGTTATAGATCAAAAGCTATCTTTGCAATATAATTTGGATTATAAATAATTTTGTATTTATATTATGAATATAATGGAAATACTAACTTTATAAGTTGGACTGGTAAAGACAGATTGTAGTGATCCAATTCCAGTGGGTCCAGCGGTGGGAGTCCCATCAGCACCGAGCCGTTTTTAATGACGTGACGTAGGTACGTAATCAATTGGCGGACAAGTGCGTTCACGAGGAAATTCCTTTCAGTTCCGAATGCTTGGTTCTCGTTGTTGAAAACTGTAAAGACAAAATGAAATAGAACTTTGAACATATTAAGTCTGAGCGCTGAGTTGGGATCGCTCAAAGGGAGACTGCATAGTGAAAAATCCTTTGTTCTATTTTATCCCGTTTGGTTAGGACTTTGAAGGCTGAATCACCTAATTGTTTGAAAAGTAAGATGATTCCTTTATTCGGAGGACACGTTGAGCGTCAGTCCCGGCAACAAACTTGGATGGTAGTCGTTAACAATCACTAATCCACATAGGCCTGGTTTACGGCTCATCTCCCTATAGCCATGCTGAGCGGGAAAGTCTGTTCCCTGCAATGGGACGCTAACGGCTGGTGATGACATTTTGATTACTGTAAAAATTAAATATTATAAGGGTATTGCCAGAGAAACGGACATTAAAAGAAACATATTTTTTTTGCGGGCAAAGCTACCATTAAACAATACATTTTCTATTGTTACTCTCACGATATCCTACGACTGGACATGGGTTCAAAGTGACTTAATGGGTAATTATGCGGGCTACTCTCGTGATTCCTCTCTAGGTTATCCTAGGTGATTTTATAATCAGAAACGATGTTATCCGCAAGAAAACCAAAGTTACCGGCATAGCTCGCCACAGTAGCAAGGTGAAATGGCAGTGGGCCAGTCACGTGTGACTTATAACCAATGGTCGTAGAAACAGGGGAGTTCTCTAGTAAAAATTGTGTGTTAGCAAGTGCGTAGGATCTCTCGGCCTGGTGCCGGCAGGGATCCTACGCACTTGCGAAAGGAAGGGACTGGACGAGGAAAGTATAAGACTGGGAGATCTTTTTCAATGGGGAAAACCAATATCCAGCCGTTGACTGCAATCAGTTGAGGAGAGGACAAGACTTCTGCTTTGTGTGTTCTGTCTTCTTTGGCGTTCTGTACGTCAACGCACCGAACTCAACAAAAGTAGGCTATTTAATTTAAAGTTTACTTATTACTTACGATTCGAAAAGCGTGCCAGTTCATCCTGCTCCTGTAAAGGAGTGGCGACCGCCACTGCACATAGTCCAAGCAACAACCACAGTTTCATTCTAGAAATAATAAAATCTATATTATTTAAGCATATTAAAGTTGTCCTAAAAGTTGGTGGATGGTGTATAAGTCGCCGTTGTGGGCTTTGTTTGTCTGTCATTTTGTTTCGGCTAATCTTTGGAATGGCTATACCTATTCTGACTATGGCTTTAGACCAGAGATGTAACGGAGCTAAGATTCCGGTTCCGTTAAGTCGGAACTTCCGATTATTATTACACTTTCGGTTCCGACTTCGGTTCCGATACTTTTGTATCGGATGTTAATCGGAGGTCGAACGAAACAAAGCGGGCGGCGCGCGACGGCCTGTGCCGAACAGTGTATGAACAAAAGCTTTGATGCAGAGGTTCAGTCTGTGCATCAAAGCTTTTGTTCATAAAGTACAATACATTACTTTTGGAGTCCATTTTGTTTTAGCTTTAGTTCATTTATTGTAATGTAACCAAATGTAACACGCTACTTTGGGTGTTAATATTAATTAAACTTTAATATTTAATTAATTTTATCTTTTTGGTAATACCAATTTTTTTCACAGTTGTTTTTTATTTTATAATAAAAAATAAAAATGAAAAGAATTGACTATAAATCATGTTTTATTTGTCCTTAAACAAACTGATCCTGCCTCCGATTTCGATTCCGATTCCGATAAACCAAATTTGAAAACTCCGATTCCGATTTCGGTTCCGATAAAACTACTTCCGTTACATCCCTGCTTTAGACCACTGACAAATATCTCATGTAAGAAGTAACATATGCTACGATTATTTCCAAGTGAACTTGAGTCGTGAGCTTATCTAGTTTACAAGAGAGGGGCATTCTATATCGAGACTCAAGCTTTGTTTTTTTTTTAAAAGAGTAAGAAAGGGTTGGCGCTATAAACGATAAATAGCAGCATCCTTTACCAACTCTATTTCAGTAAAGATCAACACTCGAGTGTCGTTCTAGAATACTAGCCTGAGAGTATAATTAAATTAAACGTAGTTACTATAGTAACTTTAAACGAATAAATCAGGGCAATTGGTTTGCAGGGCAGGCTATACTCATCCGAGTCGATACATCACACACCAAGTGAGGGTGGCTTTAAAAATAATTAGAGTTTAAAATTTGTAATAAAAAAAGTTTCTTTAGTCCTACCAAACATGGAGGTGTCTAATCACTTTCGGTCACCAATCCAATGACTGACTATTGCGATAGTCGCTTTACTTTTAAACCGAAGAATCTTAGCGCTAGGCATCATGCCATCATTCATCAGTTTTATGTTTTTTCAGATATAGACCTTTTACTTCGATCACAGCACTGCACCTGAGCCATCCCATGACTGTTTACCACATAAAAGATTAATCACACAATTGCTAATCGATGAGCTGGGCTTTACGAATGAAACTATTTTGGTGAACCTGATCATTAAGAATTAACTATTAGGTCTTGTCCACCAGTGCTGAATTATATGTATATTGTATTTATAATGTACAAATTTTTACTCTAGACCTATATGAAAATGACAGTTAATTTATTGCTAAGTGGCACCCGTACTAGCATATTTGATTGATAATTGATAATATATTAAATGGTGAAAGCAGACATTGAAAGTATGTTCGCGTTATATGTGTTTATAAGGAAAATACGTACCTTCCTATATACCTGCTAATATACATGAAATAATTTCCGCCTACATATTTATTTACGTAGCTTCCTAATGTACCTAAATCTAAGCAATTACATGGTTGGCTTCACTAATGTTCGACAGTTATATTAACATTTAGAAATATATTTAAACATTTGTGTACAGTGTGGTGATGAGGTGATACCTACCTATTAAATAAAATATATCTGATGATATAAAAACGAGCACAAAGATGTACCTATTCAAGATTGAATACGGTGTTTTTTTAAATGAAGTAAGTATTTGTATTATATAGAGTAATTTATTTATTTTAAGTTTGGAACCTACTCAAAAAATAAATAAACTCAAATTTTAATAATGTAGGTGAAACTATGTCTAGTTTTATTCAAACTGTAGATTTCAATCTTATTTGAAAGATTAAAAGACGGACATACCTGATAGTTCTCACACAGTTTCTAAAATTTTACTGTATTACACAACGAAATCACAGCTTTAAATATTTTAATCTTTCGATTGGGCGCTACCTCATACGAACAAAATGTTATCGAACCATCGATAGCGTTTTAATTACGATATTTATCGTTATTCGCAAACAAATGACAAAGTAATCCCTTCCCTACCTAACATTATTTACTCCACAAATAAAGTATTAATCACCATCCCATTTCTCACAGTATTTGCAATATACAGTATACATAAATGTGGGCATAGAGGTGTTAAACAATGCAGCAAATAATGCTGTTATATACCTTTTATTTAAATGTGGATACCTACTATATACAACTAAGAAAATAATTAAAGTACCTTTCACATAAATAACTAAAAATAAGTATTTAGTACTGTTATAAATAGTGTTAAAAATATGGATATAGGTACGGGTAGGTAACAAATATACTTATTTAGGCAAAGGAAGATAACTAAAATGTATTACACCCTAAAAACTTAAAAATAATTGAAACTAAAAGGTAAAGTATTTATACGATATCTTAAGGAATGGTTAGATACACATAATCTTTCCAGGAAAAGATTTCCGGAATATTTTGTTTCCTTCATAACGTGTTTTCTTCATTTGATACTTTGTTTTTTTCCTTTGATGACCCATTTGGTGTAATGGTTAAGACGTCGGCTATTACACCATTCGATTCCCGGGCAGTACAAACATTTGTGTGCATGAACTGTTGTGTGCATCTGGCTGTTTTCTATGTATAAATTTACAAAAAAGTACCTACATACGAGTAAGTATGTTTATCCGTTGTTTAG